>JAGFPH010005597.1:9950-53526 GCA_018207615.1 Philaenus spumarius
ATCCAACAATACTTATACCATACAATTATTAGTTACCATGGCTTCGCTCATAGATATGAATAAATTAATGCAACAGTTACAAATATCGGCTAAATATTGAGAGTTCACTGGCCCAAAAACTAATATTGAGTTCCATCCTAATCGATGTGTTTCCCTTCAGGCTTGCATGATCAGCTGTGAGCTAGTACGGTAATCACAAAAACGGTTTATGAAAGTTTTTTTAGGTGCATTTCTCTTTATGAGTACTGTTGCAAAAATATTGTCTGCGAACAGTATTAATTTTACATTTTAGAAGCTCTTCTATATTAAGAGTGATATGTGCAAGTTTACGTCTCTAGCTTTGAATTCCGTTTCCGAATTGTAGATCTTTCTAGAACATTCCGGAACGATAGTCACTTTGATTGTACAGGACCATCTGGAACACACTAGAACATTTTCAAACCTACTGGAAGATGCTATAACATTCTGAAACATTCTAAAATGTTGGCCAGTCTCGGCAACTCCAGCGTTCCCTAGAATGTTCCGGACTGTTATAAGATCGTCCAAAAGGTTCCACAGCATTAGCGAGGGTTCTGGAAGGGACTTCCTGTTCCAGAGCATTCGACAATTCGACAGGGTTCTAGATTTTCTTGAAACTAGCCACCTAAAGGATCATAGTCCTCTTAAGATATACATAGGAGAGATAAAGAATATTTGCGTCTAATATGTATAACTATTGTTCATATTAAATGTTTTAGGCAATATGTAGTCATAGAAATGAAATACTCCTCAAACGAACTGGAAGAAATATAAGTTTTTGTTATTACTTATTACAGCTGATCATATATATATGTAAGTCTAAATCAAAAACAGATTGATTCGGACAAAACTCATTCTACGTTTTTCGACCACTCACTGAACTTTTAAGTCATAATTATATTCATGTCTGCAAGTGTCTCCACGGTAATCTTGTTAGTTTCTAAAATATGTATTGAAAATGTTTTATATTTGGCGTTATCAAAATTTATCTGCTTCTATAAATTACATTATATTATATAGGTGGATAATATGTTACCTTTACCTTTAAAAAACACATTTAGTTGTAAAGATTAATATGTTTACTTCAAATTCTATGTAGATATAAATACGTGTTACGTAATCAGTTACAATTGTACAAAAACCAGAAAGAAACTTTCAAAATACCAGCTATTTAAAATGTTTAAGGGTGTTCGAATGCGTCTGGACTCTAGCGTTGAATATAGTTAGGGAGTTCGACACTGTCTTGTAGCGCTGAGTGTAGTGAAACTTGCAGTACCCTCTCTTGAAGGGGAAGGCTACCGCCCCTCCTCTCCACGCACACGCGGTGTTTGCGCACGAGCGCACGTATAAACATTGACTTGTTCAAACAAACTACGTTTCTAAACGGATACATATAATGAGAAACAAAAAAAATCATTATTTAGGGAATTAAAATCCACGTATGCTAATCTAAATTTAAAACTGATAATTGCACTGTGCAATGCAATAAAAAAAGGTATTTTGTAAAAAAAATATTTATATATTTTTTTATTTAAATTATATCACTGTAAAGAGCATATTTTAAAGAAAATTGTCCTAAAGTTTCATTGCTATAGTGTTTTTCATTTCCATTTGTAGTTTGCATGAAGAATGTTCAAAATGTACACTTTAAGGTCACACAAAGGCAGCAATTTATTTGTTTTGATTTTTTAAATGCCACATTTGGTTTTGACTAAATGAACTTTAAAGTTTCCAACAAAAAAAGGAAATACATTTTTTTCATACACCCTTAATGTCAAATATATATAAATTGGCTAACTTAAATTTAACAAACAAAAATAGCTAATTTTGAATGACAAACACAATAGTTTTGTATTATTTTTTTCTGTACCTCAAAAACGAACTGAGTTATTGGATAAAAACTAAAAACATGATTTACTGCTAGTTGTCTATAAAAAAAAAAAAAAAAAACAGAAACAACACCAGTGCTATTTATGAACATATTGGGACAATGAACGCTTATGTCATCCATTTATTGATAGCTGAGAGCGAAGCACCTTTACTCCTGCTAGTTCCTAAAATAAGTATTGTGCATTTTTCATATTTGGCGTTATAAATTTATCTGCTTCTATAAATTACATGTCATATCACATTTACCTACACAAAAAACACATTAAGTTGTAAAGATTAATACGTTTTCTTATTACCTAATATTAATAAAAACTAGTTATCCCCACAACACAAACTTTACTACATGTTATAAACGCCATTGTACTTTCCAGTTTATCATAACATAAAATGTGTGTATGAGGTTCAACCTTGTTAAACTTGATTAAATCATGCATATTTTACACACACTGCATCCTTTATGTTTTAGTGAGGCTAGATGGTATATTTGTTTTATAGTTACATTTCAGAAATACAATAGATCTCTTACTCGAAAATAAATTTATATTCCTGAAAATCTAAAATACTGATGAACTAATACACAATTAATTTTACCTCAGTAGTTACTCCAAACTATTTCGATTTATATAACGTGCATTTACTAAAACGTTGTGTACATTTAATTAATGTATAGATAGATTTATTAAACACCGTCATTTAGGCTCAGTCAAGGATGTAAAACTCCTACAACAGCTGTATACATCAGTAAAATACATAAATGTTTAAAATTTCTGAAAAAAAGTAATACAAAGACACATATAAAGGAAAACATAAAGAAATACGATTTAGGCATGTACACAGATAACATAAAAGAAAAACTAAAATTACCTTTATGTACATTCTAATAATAAAACTAATAATAACACACGAACTGTCCCGTTTGCAAAGGACAAGCAATAGTATTGAAAATTGCGAAATTGTTTTATAAAACATTAAAAAATATACCGGGTGTCCCATAAAGGTCCCCACCTCTTTAATTTTTGAACGACTGTAAATTTTCAAACAATCTTTTGTAAATGTTACTAATATAAGTCAAAGTACTTTTTTATGTGGTTTAGGGTTTCAACCCTCACCCCTAAATAGAGGTTGCTGGGGGTAGTTTTTTTATTTTCAAATAGCAGCCCCTAGCAAATTGCATATCATTTTAAAGAGGGTAAAAAAAATGATTGCACACACTAGACCTCTCAATGACTTCTTAAAGTTATGGTAAAAAACGTATCACCGTAATTAGATTGTTGAACTATCCCCCACTAAAAATAACATTGTATTACTTAAGCTAAGGACAATGAAAATGTTTCCTGACAACGGTCACTCTAGAGCTTAGTTTTTCACTTTTAGAGTTAGTTGTACGGCCTTCTACAACTAGTAGTTCTGTGAACAGTCGACCTCGCTCGTTGAAATAACAAATGTGGTTTTGAGCTTAGGTTAAAAATAGTGTGCCAGTAAGAAAGTAAGCAGAATGTTTAGCCAGTGAAACATTATTTTGCAATTCCCGCGATTGTGGATTTCTAGTTCTCGTTTTTTTTCCTTTTCTTGAGATTTTACTGCTAAAGATTTTCTTTTAGAGGCATTGTGTTTTATTTAGGTTAATAATTCGTAAGATAGCTAAAAATATCACTTTATAGAAGGACATCATAGAAATAAATATTTACATACGTAAATAACTAAAACTTAACAATGTATTTAGAGTTCCATAACTTCTATATCATATACCATATTCCAATATTAAAAATAATGAAAACAAACGATGTTAAAACGTCGTGATAGTGACCTCAACTTTATTCTCAACCCATGTACCTACACTTTCCATGGTGTAAAACGGTTATTTTTTGTATGTCCTTTATCGCCGAGAGGTTTCATTTGTTTCATCTCATTTTGTAATTCAAATAAAGCTAAGTCAAATACTTTTATGAAATTTACAATGATAATTTACAAGTATTCAGTTTAATTCTTTGATTTATTCTCTACACTTTCTTATCCTCTACACTTTCTTATTATTATATGTCATTTTTGGGCAAAGGATATATTCCTAAATTACTATACAAAACAGGCCTAGTTTTGTTAGCAGTCTTGTAGTAGGAACATAAAAACTGGTGTTTTCAAAATAAAAAATTTGAAATTGATTCATATTTGTATACAGTTCTATTTAGAACTAAATTACGAAACTGTTTTACATTTATGAAAAAAATTACAAAAATGTTTACTACTTTTAATGTAGGCCTAAAGTTGAACTTTTTCCTTTCGTTACTGAACATGCTAATAACTAATAAATGTTTCTTGAGCTAATAACTTTCATAATTTTACTTCAATCATTTTTTTACTGGCATATATGCCTTCTTTGAACCTTTATATACAAAATAGCTATGGAACACTTTTGAATTGGTTTAAAATAAACTTATAAAAACATGGTTGAAATACAAAAACTTAGACGATTTTTAACAAATTTGAAGTTTACGGCCATTTTGTGAGCTTACCGTTAGAGATACGGAAAAAAATAAAGAATACAATTTTGTTGAAAATCAAATTTGCTAACGGAAAAATGCCATCAGTTTTTAAATTCGACTTACGGTTAAGCAACAAACTGGCTTTGGAAAAAAGCTTACACTGAGAGAAATGGTGAGGCCGACATTTTTATTTTATTTAAGGAGTTAAAAATGAGAAATGGAAAAAACCTTATACATAAATGGCTCGGCCTAAGACTAAGGAACATTCATGCAAAAAATCATCAAAATCGGTCAAGGCGTTTGACCGTAATCGTGAGACAGACACACAGACGAAATGCCGAACGGTCGAGTTAAAACGGAGACCTCGCTTCGCTCGGTCAATTAATATTATCTTGTACCTACATATAAAACTGTTAATTATTGCTAAATAATTATGTCATCATTCAAATAAATGATTAATCGATAGTAGTTTTGCTAACTAACCGTATCGCAAATGGCTAGAGTGCAGGCTTAACAATCTAAAATCCTAAAGTTCAAACCATAAAATATGTTAACTGTATTTAATAGTACAGTGCCTTATATTTTTCAGTCAGTGTCCTCTTTTTGTAACGTAATTGACGCGTTTCTAGTGTATACCGGTATTTAAATTTAATTATTTGATCCATCAGCAAATAAGTATAAGTTAATCATTAGTTAAATGATATAAATTTCCATTAAATTTACAATCTTCCTATTTCTGCAACATATTTATACAACATTTTTATAATTTATTATTTTGTAACTCTCATGTTTCCCAAAATTTATAATTTACACGACAATAATTAATGAAAACTAATTATTTATGTAAAAGTTTAACGTTGCTTTCGTTTGTACAAGAAAGTTCCCTAACTGGTTTAAAATTAAATGTTGAACACATCCAAGGAAAATATAATTTTAGCTCACAACCTCCTTTGGGATCTATTAAAACACAATTTACGTTCGTTGTCAACACTTTAAAGAGATTAATGTGTTTTCTTATTTCTTAGTATTAATAAAACAGGTAATCTCGAAACCCAAACTTTACCATATCTAATAAAAGCCGTTGTACTTTGCAGTTTATCATAACATAAAAAGTGTGATACGAGGAGCAAACTTGTAAAAGTTTATGAAGCCATGCATATTTGTACACACCTATCATAGTTTATGTTTGGTGAAATTTACGATGTGGGGTAATGTAAACGGAAAAGAAAATAGGAGTCTGGTGTACATTATTTAGTATACTCATCTTCGTTTTATCGAATTTCCATAGGAAAGATGAGCTATTCTAGTGACTCTTATAATGAGATGTAAGGTCGGGACTGGTAAATGAGCACCGTCATGGTCTCCAGAACTGGTTTTTGTTTCTCATTAAACATTATATATTTATATATATATAAGCGAAATACCACTCACTCACTCACTCACTGACTCACTCATCACGATTTCTCAAAAACTACCGAAAGGATTGAAATAAAATTTGGTATGTAGCTTCCTCTAGGGCCATAGGTACTCACTAAGAAAGGGTTTGAAAAAATTCGAAATTTTAGGGTGGTTGGGGGATCAATGTTATTAAATCACGAGTTCTTCAAAACTATCGAACAGATTGGAATGAAATTTGGTATGTAGCTTCCTCTAGGACCATAGGCGCTCGCTAAGAAAGGGTTTGAAAAAGTTCGAAATTTTAGGGGGGTTGGGGGGATCAAAGTTATTAAATCACGATTTTTTCAAAACTACCGAACGGATTGGAATGAATTTTGGTAAGTAGCTTCCTCTAGGGCCATAGGTGCTCACTAAGAAAGGGTTTAAAAAAATTCGAAATTTTAGGAAGGTTTTGGGGGGTAAAAATTACTAAAATCATATTTTCAGATCTTTTATTATTATGACAATAGTGCTTTTATTATTTAAGATCTATATATATAAAAGCCAAATACCACTCGCTGACTAAACACTTAAAAAGAATACAATTAGCCTACATTAAAAAGACTGAAAATACCAACCACCACGGGCAACGCCGTACGGGTCAGCTAGTTTATTTATATATACCGAGTACCCCACGAGGAAAGTAAAGGTTTTATTAGGTGATTCTACTACTAAAAATATACACAGCCTAATACACATAGGTCCGGAAACGCCAAGGTTTTGAATTATCCACCACTTTGTTTTTTTTTTTTTTTTTTTTAGTAAATACTTTATAAATTGGAAAATAGAAAATATATTGACCTAACATTTTGTGTACATAATTTATTACGTCAAATTTTACCTTTGTACGAAAACCAGAAAGTTTTTAGTATACTTTAAAAAATGGCGGCCTTTTACAATTTTTAATATTAAATATCCCTAAAACCAATAATTTTACAAAAATAATTAAATTGACACAAAAAGTTTCTTTTGTAATAACAAACAAAACTGATTTTTATTTTTTCCGTAGTTAAGAAAAGACCGAGTTAACGGCTATAAACTCAAAAAATAAGTTCTTGGTTTTGCGTATAACAATATAAAAACAACAATAACAGTACAGAAGTCAATTATTGTTTATGTTTATGACAACTCGGTTATCTTTAGAGCTAGGAAAAAAAATAAAGAAACAGTTTATATAATCCATGATTTAATATATAACTTTAAAATATTCTTCCTTTTGTGATACGCCATTTTGTGACTTTCATTCTTAATTGTTCAAAATCCTCTGATAGTAACGATTTACAAATAATATTATTTTCTGTTAAGTTTGAAAACATTGTTGCTATTTATATAACCCACAGGTACACTATCGAAAAACTACATAAATTACATTATATTGTAAATACGTTCCGTACAATATATTTACCTTAAATTCTTTGTATAGTTTCGAATGGTATAACTTTTATTTGATCGCTGTTAGTATATTTAGTTTACAATCTAAAAGAATTACAGTACACATGTAAAACAGTTTAAACATCATAGTCAATTGTAACTGTAGAAACATTTTTCAAGGTAATAGTTACAAAAATTAAAAACATATATTTTTAAGTACAAGCGATAGAGTCTCAGGAATAAAACTATGAAACATCTGGAAAATTATGAGGTTTTGGAAATTAAAATTTTGTTGATATAATTCAAAGTTTACAATATCAATTTATAAAGTCAAACATGAAATTATTTAATACAAATCCTTTCTGGGATGTTCGGAAAAGTAACTTAAATTACACTTTCGTGCCGAAATGACCCGGATATTTATTTTCCTACAATACCAAAAACAGATAAAACTAACACTTTTCTGTAGGTAGCTGAAGCTAAGAAGAGAAGAGAAAGCGCTTAGGCCAACCAGCTTAGGAAGCTTAGCACGGAAATGTTCAAAATTGTTCACAATTTTTCAAGGGTTGTATTGAGAGAGTGTTTATGTGAGAGAGAGTAAGAGAGACAGAAACTAGTTTTGAGTTTGTGTGCAGAAGAGAGTATGTATGTATTGTAATGTGTAATAAAAATTTAGTGACAGTAAGATATTGAGTATTTTTATATATAATCTAATTATTGTTAAACCTTTTTATTAGTTCAATGTTTGTTTAGGTCCTAGTTTATAAATTTCTCCTTAACTCATTTCCGCTATTTGTATATTCTGCCTTTAATATGTTTTTATATTTTATTCTAAATTTAGCTGTTCCCATTACCCCTTTTTGTGCTCTTATAGGCTTAAGTAAATTTCAAATCTCCAAACGTGCTTGCCCTAGAAATTGTAATATTATTTTATTTCCCTTTGGCATCTATTTTCTGTTGTATTTGAAAAGTTAAGTTTTATATTTTATATTAAAGATTGTTATTTAACTTGTTATACTTTATTGTGAAATTATGTACTTCCTGCATTAACAGGTTTCGGAAGCCGTTTTTCAAATTAAAATATTGTGAAACATCTTAAACTGCTCTTAAGAAATACGTGTTTTTGTTTTGTGATTTATAATTCATATTCATAATTGAAAGAGATTGACGACAACTCCTTTTAATGAAAGGTAAAGTTAAGTAAAATTTAATCCTACCTAACCTTTAACAGTATTAGTTTAAAAATACCTATAAGATTTTTATTTGTGGTAAGATGGTGGAAGTAGAACTCGCTTCCAAGTTGACGAGATATGAATACTTTTCTGGGTTTCAGTTTTAGAAGTTTTGCAAAATTTCTCTATCGTTTAGCTAAAATTGGACGGTTAGATTGCGTCATAACACCGTTAGAATGTAAGTGCTTGGACGTTCGTAGCACGTGCTCAAATGTTCACTAAAAGCTTTAAAACAAATTCAATTGAGTTTAAAAAAAACAATTAAAAAAAAATATAAAACATATATAACTTTGAACAATCGTTTTTAAACAAATAGAATATAAAAATAGATCTTCTCAAAAGGTATAAGTTGGTACGAATTATATTCAAATAATAGGTGGGATGAATTAATTCATCTAGGAATGCCTAAATTTATTCAAATAGGGTTCTAAGAATGGGGTATTTAATTCGTAAATATTTAAAAAATTTGTTCATGATTATTTATTTAGCAAAATCAAAAGTTGTACTTAAACTAAAGATATTCCCACCCTGCTCGCTCCGATCACCAATCTACATGGAGAATCAAATGTATCAGAATATTTTATTCTCTATATTTTCACGGGAATGACAATTGATTAGGATAGAGATTTTTTATTTTTATATAAAAGACGGATAATTTTTCAAGATATAAAATATGACCACAATTTGTTACTGTAAAGCAGTATTTTAAACTGACCAGATATACCTAGTAAAGAATACAGAGTTAACGTAATTTTATTAGTGTTTAATAATGATAGTTGTTTGAATTATGATATAGTAAGCCTGTTTCGTGTTTTTTGTTTGCTATTACTTAATCCTAAACAGCTGTTAATTGTGAAGAATAATTACCTGATTCTAAATTTGACAAGTTGGTTATTATGATAGAAAATACTTTTAAGAAAAGTGTGTTTGTTTACTATAATATGCCTACCTTAAATTGAATTGTGTTAAGCTTTTGATACAAAACCAATTAATTGCTTTAATAATTAATTTATATAATAAAACAACATACGTTTAAATTATAATACATTAAAAGTTTTTCATGGATTTTTCCTTTGTTTTAGTTATTTTTTTGTTAATCTAACCTATACATTGGTTGTGAAAAATAATTAACTGAATCTAAATTTACACCGGAGGCATTTCGCATGGTCAGAAATGAAATAAGCGCCCCCCAAATTAGACAAGTACCGATTTTCGGGGCTTTTCAACAATGTTTAGTGGTTTCAAAAAATTATGCCCTTTGTGCACCCGCGATGCATTTCCGCTTTCTCCCGAAACTGGTCATATGTAGATTTTTTCCTAAACACGATGCAGGTATTTTTCGGAACACGATGTAGAAAACTGCATTCAAAGCGGGGCTGTAGGCAAAACATGATTTATTTTTCAGTGATTTACCTGGTCTATCACTGTGGTGTTTGTTTACAATTAATTAAGAAAACACTGTTTACATTGCTAATCAAATTATTATCCAAACCTGACATTCATTTTTCAACGCACTCATATTTTCGTAGTTGTGTCAATTCATTTAGATGCTTGTATTAGTTTACGTAGAAGGTGTTCAAGATTAATGTTTATGCAGGGTTTATAAATACCCTAAAAATAGGTACATAAAGGTTTCGTAAATTTGGAATGTTTATCTTTTTAACACCTTTTATTGGAAATTAAAACCAAATATACTTCTTTTACAATTAAAATTAAAGTTTTAAACATTAAACAATATTTACGGTAAGAAAAAGAAAATTTACAACTTAGAGGTTATCCGCGTTACCTTGATACTTACTATAAATCGTAAGTAATTAGACAGTTTAATCGGATCCATTAAAACTAACTTTATGGTATTCTTTAGTACATTATTTTCATTTCACTGTTCTGTTTGATGGTTATTTTCCATTATTAATTTCTTTACTGGTTTGTTGTGATTTATTTTACTTTGGTTTTTATTTATGCATGATTGATAGGCTAAATAATTATTAGAATATTATTGTTATGGCCCTTTATCCGTATATCGCAGCTCATCGTTAATATATCCATTTTATCACTTATCGTTTTTAATTTATTCAGTATCTTCAAACGAAGAAATTAAGCGTTATAAAAAATACACATTTTTTATGTGTTTACATTATATTATTGACTATAGTATTTAAATTGCTTGTAGTTCGGTATTTTTAATTTCACAATACTGACGCAAAGTATTTTAAATTTACCTTCCTAAAATACATAAAAGACAACTTTAAAATGCCTTTTTACAATTTAAAGCTCAGTATAAAAAGTAAAAGTTGTCAAAATAAGCTATTATTTTTATTTTAACATTATATATTTAACATTAAATTAGATTTTCCCACAGTTCGTTAGTTGTGTAGCCTACATAGGAAAAATGAACAGTAAAATAAATTTAGAAGCCATTTAATTATGTTTGTTTTTGGGTGTTGAAATTTAAACTCTGTATGGACTCGCTTAAAAAACCCCCAAACACCACTTTTTTGAAAATTGTAATCATACTTCTTAAAATGTTTAAATCTACATAGTGTAAAAATAAATACAATTTCGATAACGGAGGACGATTCTATAACGACTTTTTTTGGCAACGAAGAATGAATGGCTGGGGGTGTTTATTTTTATCGAATATACGTGGAACATGCAAGATTTGTGGTTGTAAGGCCGATTAAAAAATATATCATCCATGATCAGGTGATGAAATGGATATTTGCTTTTACGTTTTATCTACTACTTGTAATGGAAGTTTTTGATTAGTTTATACTGCCAGTAATAAATCTCATAGGCCTACTCATATACTCATTATTTCTATATGGGGTTGAACTGTAGTGTGAATTTGTGTTGTGTGAATCTGTATATAAATATATACATTGCTTGACACTTAACACATGTAGTCTAGTTGGCTTACTGCTGTAAGTGTGCAAAAACGCACTTCATTAAGGAGCTGTAGGGGGAAAAAAATAGATAGTTTGTACTTTGTGGTTCATTACTATTTTAAAATCCACAAAATATATTTTATTCACTTTTAAACTCAATAATAAAGACATATTTTATTTTTTCATTTCTTAGAGTTCTATTTAATATAATGGTTTTGATGTGTAAACAAATCGCTTTAATGTCTATTTATTATAAGCAATGCTAGTTATCTAGTAAACTGTTACATTAGTAGTATACTACATTTTGTATTTACAAGAGTTTAGTCAGATTAACATCTCTATTTCCGCTCATGATGGGACGTCTGTTGTTGAAACCCTATCCAGGTGCTTCTGGCTTCATTCAAACAGTAAATGCCTCGATTCATCATTATCACTAACGTTAACGCTGAGGGCACGGATCTGCTGTAGAAAATCAGACAGCCTGTCCAATCACGAATTAGTGATACCTTAGAAGCTGCTGGAAGCGACTAGGCGCACGTCACGAACAATCACGTCTATGTAACGCTCATTAGTTCCTGCTGAAGGATTGCATTCAGTCAGTTTGTGAAAGGAATGTTGAATGTAGAATTTTGTAATTTTTCACAGTAATAGCCTACACGAGAGTTGATGTTTAAATTTAGGTTTGTTTGTTTGTAAAATTTAATTTGCATATGTTCTACGGAAGATTAATGATAACAACTTTTCAAAACCAGAGATGAAAATATATTGAATGGAACAGTATTATTGTCAATAACACTATTGCTCTAGTTATGTTAGTTTTTGCCCACTGTCTAAATAACGTTTAACGAATATGTACAGAGTGACAGGATGGCTAACGAATAATCTATCAATGTTCGGAAGATAATATTGAACCTAAAAATAAGAAGTGTTCATACGGAAATATGTCCGGAAACGTTTCGTTTTCGGTCTGTCGGCCATTTTGTATTTGTTTGAAATTAATGATAACTTTAGAAAATGTTAAAATTATGAGTTTAGATTTGGTATGCACATTGTTCATACAATTTTCTTCAGTAAATCAAGATCAAGTACTTTTCTTTGTAAATTTTTAAAATGGTAACAGTTGAACATTTTTTAAACCAAATATCTCGAAAAAAATTACGGGAGTCAAGCAAAATAGTTTAGTTTAACAAATACAAGTTACCCTAAAAACTTAAATAATTGATAATTGTAAAGTACACACAACACAAATTAATTATAATGTAGTATCAATGTAGAAACTCACGCAAAAAATCGACACTAACTTGTTTAAAACTTTATAATTTTCTTCATTGCAGGTTTTTAAATTACAAAAACTAACAACTTTAAACATTTAACAATTATATAGTTTAAATATAGAAATTAAATATAGGCTCAAAACTTCCAAACTATTTTTAACCTCTCTACCATCCTGGTCTTGTTACTTAGCAAATTTTACTATACACTACTTATTGTTTCTTATTTAAATAACAGAACCCAACGTGTTAATAATACAGTAATTAAATTAATTATGTTTTCCTGAGATTCATTAAAGTTTTAGTTCAGTATGATTAAAATTATAGTTCATCACTTGATTGCTTAAACATCCACTTTATGTACTAGTGATGAAATATACTATATACTAAATTTAGATTACAATAATTCTTCAAAAGCGTTCCTTAGCTTATAGGATAGTGTGTTATCTTATAATCAGAAAATGCCTAGTTTGAGAGCAGATAGCTTTTCATATTCGTGGCAGAGGGTAAGAGGGCGAAAGTAGAGCAAACGGTGGTTGCATAGCAGCCTATTATGTTTTTAATTGTAGACCTTTGCAACTTTAATAGGATTGTACATTTCTTTAAGGGGAGTCGGTTGGCCCTATGTTACCTACGTTAAATTGCGTAAACAAATGTACATTTATTTCAGGAAACAAAAGAGACAACATACTATTTAAAAAACAATATTTTAGAGTATACTTTTCTCTACAATTTAACACAATGGTTTCTGAAAATAACTAATAGTAAAATTATTATATTTTTTTCACAGACGTTAAACCCATTTCAAAATTTGAGTCATAAAAAGTAATATTTTTTTTTTAAACTACAATTTTTCTAAACCCTTATGTTAAAATATGCATGTTATTATTCCAAATAAAACAACAACAAAATTATTAAAATATCTCTGATGGAAAAATGTTCCTCTGTAGAAAAAAACAAGACTTTCGGGAAACGCAGTTAAAACTTTAATACTTTATTTTGAAAGCAATTTGTTTTACCTTAATACTATTTGTTGCAATGCAGTACAAAAAAATCTTTACAAAATGTTCTACTTAACATATTAATATGAAATTGGAGTTAAATTAAATCTATTTAAAGCCCTATTTAACACAATAAGCTAATTCAAATTTGTTTTAATTTTATTGCCGTCGGGGTCATCCGATTCCTCTTAATGGGTGAGAGAGTCTGACATTTTTTTGAAATTATTTACTGATTTGTTTTAGTTTTCCGTACTTTTATACCTGCTAAAGGCAAAAAAAAAATTGTCAAGCTTTAGGTATTTGGATTCGCTAATATGCTTGCTAAGTTTAAAGACTGTAATTATTGTCCATTAGGAATGAAAAAAATTTAACAAATTTCACTTAGCTCTATATATACAGGAGATGCAACAAAATTCAATAGACCATCATTGTATATCTCGCCAAATCTAGAGGAACCGGCGCAATTAGGTTTTTGATAGGAGTTACCGTTGAGCCAAAATATATCTTAAGATATTACTTTAAAGCTGTGTCTAACAATTTATAATTTTTTTTTATGAAAAATTTTAACTTCTTGAACATTTTTCTTGGCCATAGGATGAAAGCTGTCAGTTTGAAAATTTGTAATGTTTGGTACATTAGAATTTGTAGGAGCCCTGAAGCACCGGGATCATAGTTATAACCAAAAACCATTAATAGTTTGAAAACTGCAAATGAAATAAAGTACAGCTGCTACGGGTTTGTGGAATAGACATAGGTATAATTTAAATAGAACGTTATAGAATAATCAGAAGGCTTGTCATGGTTTTTTTTATCCTTAAATTTTTATCTCTTATAAGTATTACTGACGTTTAAAAACTGTTTGAAAGCAATGAAAAACTATGTACAGAATCCCGTTCTTGGAAAGTTAACAATTGGTATGAATAAACAAATTTGGAGTATATATTCCGTATCTAACCTATAGTATAGGGCCTACTTGTTAAATCAGCTCATCTAAAAATTTCAGGAACCTAGATGAATACAGAGCTGATATTTTTGGTATGTCTCCCTTGGGAAATAGGTTTTCGGTTGGAAAGTTTTTTTTTTAAATTGCACGCCTAACCTCTATAAGCGAAAAGTAAGAATCATTATTTCCTGCTAACCAAAACAACAACAAAATCGACATGCGTGTTGGGTTCAAAGGTACGTAAGGATTTGAACAACAATCTATACATCCGCGAATATCAAGAAAACACGTCATTATTAGCTAATTTCCATAGGAAATATGAGTTATTGCGGTGACTCTTATGGTGAGAACTAAGGTCAGGTGTGGTCAATATCTACCGCAGTTACACGTTTTGGGGGTTACAAAAAGTTGTATGATCGATTTTCTTCAAATTTTACATTAATATTCCTTGAAGGCATTTAAAACGACCTGTGTAATAAATTTTATTTTTAGATCCAATTTTTTACGCAGTTGCAAGAATGGAAAACAAAATCAGAAATGAAAAAAATAAGCAACTGTATAAGGTTGTGTGATTTTTTGAATTTTGTTTCAAATGACTAACTCGAATCGTATCGAATAAAGTTATTTTTCGTCACTTATAATAATATTACTGATGCCGTCAATATTACAAGAGGACAATGTGAACTGAGGCGAAAGAGGTTCTTGAAAAGACCCATTCGTATTCAGCAAACGTGGGTTGTGATCGGAATAAACGGTTGCAAAATAATAATTATTGAATGTATTTGACAGATCTTGTACATTGTTAGATTGGAACAATAAAGAGGAGATTTTATATTTTTTCACGAGGTATACTGTTCACGGAATTAGTCCCGCACTATTATTTTTACATTACAAGATAGTAACAAATTCCTTTAAAACGAAATACAAAACTTTTAAAAATACGTTCCAACACAATATTAGCACTGAGCAAGCGCGGTCCCAGATGGGGTGGTCAAGGGGGTAATGACCCCCCTCCCAAATCTTGAATAATTAATATTTTTAATAAGCCTTTTTATGCTAAATACGTTTTCATAGAAAAATTATTCTATAATTTTGGGGAGCTATAATTATGTTCGCAAATTGAATAAAATTTGGGAGAGGAACGACTTGCGGGTCTAGCTCTATTAAATATTCATAGAGACATAGATGTTGATGTGAATGCCGTGATTAACAGGTTTGCTAAAAGCTCAAAGACGAGGTTGGAATTTGTCTTGTAATTCATATGTATAGCATTTCCTATTACATAATAAGCCATTGATAAAATTTGTATTGTTTCAGTTTCTATTCATTTATACCTGAAATGGGTCAATTAAAAACTTGACAAGTATTTAGATGTAGCTTAAAGCTAAAGCTTAGATTTTAGGTTAGGAGTTCGATGACCTGTAATTATATACTATACATACATTTGCACTATCTATAAATCCCCACACACGACGGTGACCCCTCCCCCCCCTCTAAAACGTAAGGCTGGGACCGCTCCTGGCACTGAGATACAATACCGAACTCCGTTTTATTCTAGAGCGGAAAGAGTGGAACACGTCGGAAGCGATTTTTATTCACCCTTAGCACAGCTCTTCAGGATAC
Source organism: Philaenus spumarius (assembly GCA_018207615.1). Classification (NCBI taxonomy): domain Eukaryota; kingdom Metazoa; phylum Arthropoda; class Insecta; order Hemiptera; family Aphrophoridae; genus Philaenus; species Philaenus spumarius. The sequence continues at coordinate 26,105 of JAGFPH010005597.1, forward strand.
TGCATCAAATGTAATGCAACACGCACCGCCAACCATTACGTATTGATTCACTTCCTTCCTAGTTTCTAAAACATGGGCGACTGCATTTCCGCCCCATTACTTTTCTTTTCGGTGAAACATATTTATCATTTTTTAAACAACAGAAATGGTGATGGCGTTAATCGATCATATATTTACATTTTTGGAAAACTTTATATTACACTTCTTTCCATCCCGTTTGCAACTATTGAATATACAGATAGATCCTTAAAATTTCCACTAATTACAAATAAACCCAATAGCGATTAATTGTACCATGATTAAATGAAATCTACAATTAATTTATTATCAAAATATATTTTTTTCTATTACACGCATACAGACAGATGGTAAAACAATAACTTTATTACCTAAGTTTATAGGATCTTTCCTTTTTTATGTCAGGAATCTGCGACCGAAGTGTGTCAAAGTGTTTCGGTAAAACAATAAAACAATTCTTTCATATGTGTTATATGAAATAAATGGTACTAGATAACTGCCACATACTTTCTCCCACTTGAAACTTTATACCTTTCCAAGAGTATCATAGGAGGTGGTTATTTAGAATTGCAAAAGTATACATACCATGGAAAATATTAGATGCATGTAACACACATCCATATTATATTATTATTATTATTATTAAAACTATTCGATTTATTTCTAACAAATTTGCACCAAACAATTAGGCCTGTATAGATGCACGAAAAAAGGTTTTGAAATTTTTTGAAAAACAATCCCCTTTTTGGCCAAAAACCCCCAAAACCAGTTATTATTATTATTACCTAAACGAGAACTTTTAGAAATATGCGGTTTTTTGCATACGGTAGGGTACAGTAAGGGCTACAAATAAGCCAAATTTTATCAAAATCGTCACAGCCGTTTTTGAGAAATTTAGATTTTTTTTGTTTTTTGCCATTTTTTGGGGTAAAACCCCCTAAAAATCAAAAATTAGAAAAAAATTAAAAAAACGCCTGGAGATATTCCAGAACTACAACTACATAACACATTTCATCAAAATCGGACCGTTGGTATGGTCTAAAGCTCTGTTGGCTACTCATCCTAACAAACACACGGACAGACATCACCAAAAAACTCTTTTTTGGGTTCAGGGAGCACCAAAACAAATAATTCCACTAAAAAATATGTTTGGGTTCAGCGACCATCAACACAGATAATTCCACTAAACAATTGTTTGTTGATTAGGGAGCACCAAAACAGATAATTCCACTAAAAATTCAAATTCGAAAATTTGGACGAAAACAATACTTTCTCCATATACTACGTTTAGGTTGGGAAAAGTAAAAATTATAGCTTTCGCATTTTTAATATTTGCTTTTAAAGGATGATACCAACCACTAAAACTAAACATATTCATTATTTCACTTCCCTTGAAGTTAGACTGTTGAAATACGGTAAATTTATTTTATAAATGTTACACAGAAAAAATAAACTAACCTCTAAGGTGTTAACATGTGATAACCACGACTTCATAATAAATATAAATAAATTCCACTAACTTACTACAAGCTGAAAAATTTAAATTGTTTAAAATATTTCGTTGGTGATATACAAAATTAATAATATACAAATTAAAATATTTGTGATTTAGTCCACGTGGAGAAATAACAGCCCCTAAAACAAAAATATTAGTTGTTTCACTTTCTATGAAGTTAGAGATCTGAAACTTAGCCCAATTTATTTTTATGTTATATACTGTATATGAAAGAAACAGCAATTGAATTTCGTTTATTTGCGTCTAAGGGTTCAAATATTTTTCGTAGAGAAGATAAAATATTTTAGGTAAAATTTACTCTATAATGTGAAACGAACCTTAAACCCTGATTTATAATTTTCATGTTCTTTTAAGAGTTATGAGCAATACATTTTAAGAAAATATGATTTATACCGTTTATGGTGCTGATCATTTATGTATAGGAATAAAATTTATGCGACATATATCTATTTGGTCGACACTCACTGCACGGACGTGCAAATATTTTTTTTTTTCGTAATGGTCAATATTTTTATTTTCTTTGTTTAATTAATGCCCATATTTATCCGACATTTATTTATTTTCCTTTCCTTTATCCTTAATTTATCCTTTCTTCATTTATTCATATCTGTTATCGTATCCGCCTGTACATACTGTTGTTTAATTATATAATTTACTACTACAGCTATGCGTAAACACAAAGGAAATAAAAACAGAAGATATATTTAATTAGTTCAAGTAATAAAGTAACGCTACAATACCGAAGTCAGAGGTAACGACACTCTGTGGGATAAAGATAAATAGCCACATGATGCAACATCCCTTAGGGCGACGAATAATTAACTCGTCTTTTGTACTTTGAAACGACCGTCACCACCACCCTGTTTATTTTATTGCGTTGAACTCGGCATTTATTCTAGGCTACTGCATTTAAATTAATTAAGAAGCTTCGTTAGTGATTAAAATTCAAACTGGTGAATTCACAATAAGCCTCTCTGTTGATAAGAATGGCGCTGCCAGCCTAAACACAACGTCACGGTTTTAACGTTAAACTAAATAACACAAATTAATTAACATAAATGCACGAGTACTAAAAATAAACGAAAAATTAATGAATTATATAAAATAAGTAAAGAAAGGAAATCAATTTGAGACGTTTTACCATCTTGCAAAAAATATATATGCATAGTTATACGAAAGGGTACAGCGTTGCAAGCCACGTAATTTTTGAAGTTATACTTCTTTGCGACCGTTGTAATGGGGATGGGCTGTCGGTCGAGAAACCGCGTCACGCGTTATGAGTAAAATCCGGAAAGTGCCTTTTTATACCTTTCTTCTTATTTTCGTATACTTTCCAATACTTCAAAACGTCAGATTGATTTGAAACTTTACACACTTATCAAGGACCGATGACAATGCAATATTAATTTTGTTGGGTGTAGTAAGTGAGCACTGATCATGGTCTCCAGAACACGACGTGATTTTCACCCCCTTCAAAACGTCTGATTGATTTGAAACTTTGAAAATACAATATTAATTTTGTTGGGTGTAGTAAATGAGCACTGATCATGGGCCCCAGAACACGACGTTATTTTCACCCCCTTCAAAACGTCGGATTGATTTGAAACTTTGCACACTTATCAAGGACCTATGGCAATGCAATATTAATTTTGTTGGATTTAATAAGTGAGCACTGATCATGGTCTCCAGAACACGACGTGATTTTCACCCCCTTCAAAATGGCTGATTGATTTGAAACTTTGAAAATACAATATTAATTTTGTTGGGTGTAGTAAATGAGCACTGATCATGGGCCCCAGAACACGACGTGATTTTCACCCCCTTCAAAAAGTCGGATTGATTTTAAACTTGCACACTTATCAAGGACCGATGACGATGCAAAATTAATTTCTTTTGATGTAGTAAGTGAGCACTGATCATGGTCCCCTGAACACGTTTTCGGCAGTCATTCAAAATTATATATATAGGGTGATTCACGACGATATGCAGAAACTTCGGGAACTTATTCATTTTGTTCGGTGTAGTAAGTGAGCCCTGATCATGGTCCCCAGACTAACTGTGACCGACCAAACAGATGCAACGATAGTATTCATAAGCGTATGTAACAAAGAAGGAAAAAATGGGATATTAATTTTAAAATATGCCTTCAGTGTTGGTTAGTGTTTTTATAAAAGAATAGGCTATCATCTGCAAAATAGAAGGGCTACTCTAAGTTACGACTAGTTTTTCCCAAAATATATTAAATCAATAGTAGGTCTACCTGTCTATACCATTGGATGGCCAAAGAAGCATAACTTCCACCGTCTGGTCCGACGCAGACCCAATTTTTTGCAACACTTACGTGTTACTTCATTGCTTTTGTATTGTGGTGTTTTTATTAGTTTGTTGTTGTTTTCATGATAGAGCTTTATTGGTGGTTTATTGTTTACTGAAGGGTATATTTATCGTTTTACATTAGTTTAAACTTTATGGTCCTATCAATTGTTTCTTGTTGACTAAGTTTAAGAATTGAAATAGTTATTGCTATTGTTAATTATTTTTATACTCCATACTACACAGCCAATAATAATAAAATTGTTTTTCTTTTAAATGCTGCGATGCGAAATGTAAGAATGAACTGTGTTTTATATAGTTTACTTGTAACAATAACGATTAATGTTAATGAATAACATTTGTCCTTCTATAGTTAGTACACAAATTTTAACCAACCCTTCAGACCATTATGAAATGCACCGTACGTCAATGCATGACGAACTCTAACGGTGAATGCAGAGGTCGGGGTTTAATAAAAAAACTGTGGTAAAATGTTACAAGACAATAAAAGCTGAAAACAGATAACTAGTCACTTCCTTTCGGATTTAAAGTGAGTCAAACACTGTTTGATTTACTTCCGCCCTCTTACCAAAAACGTCTGTACATGCGTTATGTCTTTAAGTAATACTTTTAGGATTTAAACTATCTATAAAGGAGTTGATGTGTTTATTTCCAGCGCTGGATAATTATCTAAACATTTTGATAAGTAAACATAATGTCCTTGCTAATAAATATTGATAAGCTGCTTTAAAATATATATATAATTTCTAATTTTCTTTTCGGTAGGATTAATGCATTTACGCAGGCGTCTCTCCTGAGAGGTACTGTTGGACTCACCTCTTAATTGCGTACAAATGAGAAGAACAACCCACTAAAATATCCTCTTCTCTCTCACGTACATGCACTGGGAAAAGAGGTAGAATCATCTGTTGAACTCCCTAATGGCTGCAGACTGCAATCTATACTTTCACTGAAACACAAATAAAATTAGAGCCATGCATTCAAGAAGCTTCTAATAAGCGGAGGACGTCCCTCTACAGTGGATCAACTAGATGGGGCTAGCCGAGGCCTTCCGTCTTCAGGGATGTGAAGTCTCCTGCAGATTTTGGCTATGTGGACAAAGAACCACAATTTAGAACCACATCTTTAAGCGAACACATCTAAAGTAGAGATGTGGCTGTGTTTCTCACATACCACGGCTGACGGGTGAGTCTGCGCAGAGCCACTGTCAGAAGTCTTGCCAATTTTCTCTTGTTGGATAAGCTGGCCAGGGCCCACCTAGCCTTGGACGCGTACATCAGAACTGATCGCACTGGCAACATAAAAGTTGTCACTTTAGTTCGGATAGTCATAGGGCTACGCCTTGCCAGCAAGAGCGAGAGACAGCCTTAGATCATAGTTAAAAGAACTTAAAAAGATAATCACAAGCAAGCAATTTACTCGGTGAGAGAGTTCTTGAGCCAATTAGATAATATTTGAAGTTTCACCAGTGTTGTTTGGTTGCTTTGTTAAGCAGTCAACTGTTATTTTTATGTTCAACATTAAGTATATTTTATGTGTGTTGACTTTTTTCTATTTATACAAATATAGATAGAATAAAACTTGAACACCAAATCTCACAACTAATAGTCTACGTTTATTAACTTGAACGCGTTTTAACAATAAAGTAGTAATCTTCAGTGTAGGACTAGCTACAATAATCAAACTATAAATAACCTAACAGTGTTGGATGCTCAGTTTTACATAAAAATAAAAGGAGCTGAGATTAAAACTACGTTACATTAGTAGGGCGTTAAGATTGACTTTCATTATTATAACTATAATAAAATTGCCTATATAAGTAAATAATCTATGTTATAAAAGATTGTTATCAAAACCCTATTTTCAATCGCCCAGACTCGCCTAATGGACCAATTTTGATGATTTTTTTTAATGTGTTTCTTTTTACATCTCGATATGTCATCAAGCATTGACATTTTTTTTTTAGCGTTCGGGGCCTTTAAAATTCTAATTTTATGAAATGTTTTCGGGTTTTTGGATTTATTTTAAAAACTAAAAAAGGCACGAAGTTAGTTGATAGCTCAATCGAAAGAGCTAAGAATTTAGAGCATTTACGCCCTTCTATCTCTTATAGATTTCCAGTTTTATAAATTCAAAAATTTGAAAGTTGTATGATCTATCTATCTATATTATTAAAATAGTTTTGTCGAAAGCCTATTTCCAATCGTACTGTACTGTAGTTCAAAACTGTACTACATATTTTATAGCAAAGGGTGCACCATAATAAATAATTATTAAATATGTTTATTGTTGGCACAGCAATCAGCTGTTTGCTCAAATATTTCCATTAACAGCTGATTTCAAAATTTGATATAATTATTTTTATTTCTAACTTTTAGGTTGAGTTTTGTTTAAGTATAGACCTGATGGTTTTTAACCTTTATTATAACTGATGGTATAAAATATAAGAAATAATTTGATTTGGACATTTAATATTATTCATCATCTTAGCTTTGAGATTATTATTAATCCTAACCTTTATTGTAAAGAAAACGTGATAGAAGGGTCCAACGGGGTTGGCGTGTGGAGCACGCAGGGGTCTCCCCTAGTTAATATTATTCTGAAACAATGCATTATTATTTGTTTACATTAATGTAGCGTAGTGTATAGAACCTAAATATAAATATTTTTGTTGTGTCATTTGTATATATATATAATGTTTCCCAAACACCTATTGATTTAACTTTTTCAACAATACAGAGTTTTCTATTTTAAAATTATTGTTTTCAACTAAACAATGCTTAGACATAGCATATTTAACATAACTATTATATTTCAGCTCGTGTCTTCAAGCTTCCTTTGGATTGTCCTCTATATTATTTCACAGTTTTTACAATCAATTCCAGATTTGTCCTGTTTTTTTATGAATCCAATGTAGCCTAATTTTGTTTAACTATATTAAAACAACACATATTTTTCTTTGTGTTTCTGACAATTCTTATGTGAACTGCAGCCTTGCTGATTTTATACCTGTGGGAGAGAAATAGTAAATTAATAAACTTATATCAGATTAAACCTGCAAATCCCTTATGACAAGTAATGTACGTAATAAGCTAGTTATTATGTAAGACTTATTGTTATCTTATAAAACGGGGTGAAATTTATTCTATGCACTTAATAACACATATTGCAACAGTATAAACCCAACACAACCTTCTAAATATGCATATTAAAGTACGTAAATCCCAAAATTAACCTCGTGATTGTGACGTATTTATATGATTCTCTTATTAAGCTTAATAAACCACCTCTGCTAATTACATATAATATTTATAATAATCTTATGTCACTGGGCACGTACTTATTTTGTACCTAAATATGTCCGTACTTAGGCTACATTAGGGAACTTTCCCTTCTGTTTCACTTTGCATTTCAAGTAAACAATAGATTTTTGAACTCTGCTTTTTCCAGTTATATTACGTTGGCTGTGCTTTTATGGATGCATTTACTTCAACACTTTCTCCAAACCTGTCAAATACTTCTCCAGATGATGCTCTGTAATATGAACCTACGACTTTGTTGTTTACGCCAGGCTTTCTAAAATCTCTCAGTGCTCCCTTGCGCGCTAACTTTACCTTAACCTATGCCTTTATTCCAAATCTTGAGAAAGCCTTTGTTTCCGTTTATGAAACTCCTACATGAATCGCGTTTCTTCAGTAGGAATTCATGTTCAGTTGGGGGTTTCAGCAACAATGTTATGAAACCTGCATGCAACAAACATTCTACTGCTAACCTTTAATAAAATGTCTACTAATTTTATCACGTAACACATAATATATATATATATTTTTTTTTATAAAATTGTATTCTCTTAAAAGTAAAATATGTGTTCATTTTCGGTTAGTAGAATTTATGTGGTGTTTTGTAATACCAATGTTTAATTGCAATTCAAGCCAATAGAGTTTTAATAGTATGTGAGGTCTTAAAATTTGGGCTTCCACCAGATTTGACATTTGAATCAATTTAGCTTGTTATGAAAGGGGTCATTCATTCTTAGGTTGAAATAACTAAGAGAACGTTTCTTAAATTTAATTAAAGATTATAATTGAATTATAGTTGAGTTTTGGAGAACTTCAGATGGTATAACTTGAAAGATTAATATGTAATGACTTTATATTATACTGTGAGGATTTGAAATAGAGTGTTGGAAAACAAACTCAGTTATATGTTGAAGATGTTTGTACAGTTAGTTGTTGTTCTTACGTCTTAGATGAAAACATTATATTTCCAGCGATTGCTTGGACTTTTCCCGTTTTCTTTGTGCGTCTTTACTTATTGGTTATTGTAAGGCGTCCATCTTCTGACTTAATCATTGTTTTTACATTCCTCACTCTTTTCTTGTTTTTTTCACTAAAACTAAGTTTTGCACGAAATAAAAGAACAAACTTTTTTAGAAGAAATGCAATTTTGTATTATTCTATTTTAATATAAATATAAAACTGAAACAATTATATCGCATGTTTTTTCCTTTACAAAAAAAATTAAAATAATAAAGACTTCGTTTTCTATTATAATTACAAATAGATTCAATATCCTTCCCCTAAGGAGAACATCCGTATTGGTCACATGTTTTTTCCTTAATAAAAAAATAAAGACGTCATTTATATTATAATTACAAATAGATACAATATCCTTCCCCTATGGAGAAAATCGTAGCCTATTGATAACATGTTTTTCCTTTATAAAAAAATAAATACTTCATTTCAATAATTATAATTACAAATACATACAATACTCTTCCCCTATTAAGAAAATTGTATTGGTACCTTTTAATAAGTGTACTTCGACTTGGCGTGACAACATGGTCTTCCTATTCTGTCCGGCTTTGTCTTTAGACATATTGTTCTGTCTTTCATTAATAACATATGACACTAGAAGACTCGTGTTGGGTTGTTTTCTCAGTATTGCATATAATACTCATTTCTATATCAGATCCAACAGTTTAAAAAAATTCGGGTGACAAAACACAACGCAACAGTCATTTGATTAGCATGTCTTGAATAAATTAAAACTTTATTTTTACTTTATACATAACATTCGCAAACTTTCTACAGTTATTCCTTTCTCTCATTTATTTACTTCATTAAACATGCTTATAATTTTTAAGAAGAAATACAATATGGTAATATTTACTTTGCATATAGATATCAAACTTAAACAATTAAATCACATGTTTTTTCCTTTATAAAAAAACAAAGATGTGATTTCTATTATAATTACAAAGAGGTACAACAGTGAAGTAGGCCTAGTAGGTTCTCACTGAATAATGCTGAGTATTTGCTATTTTCCTGGGAAATTAAATTAATTGTAGATGCCACACTTGTATTTCTCGCATCAGTTGTAATCTGAAGTTAACAATTACTGTTCTACTTCTCTTTTAAAATTATATATAATACGAATAACATGGTTTAAATAATTGATTATTATTATTTAATAAGTCGTTGAATTGGTTGAATTTTCCAATACATCCTTGACAGTGGGTATATATTAACATTTTGACATACATTTTATTAAGACATACAAACAAGTGTTTAATTTTTCCTTATACAACAGGAAAGACATAAAATACAATAAATGGTAGAATTTGTGTAATTTCTATAAGTAACTGTATAATTTGTAAATAAAACTAACAAAATTATACTTTTTGAATATGTTCTACTGTATAACAACATCGGGCATGTTCCTTTATTAAACACTATTTTCCTCTACAGTAATTTACTTTAATAAATAAGACTGTGTGACATTTTAACCTTCTTAATTTTCTTGTTAGCACGTTGCAATTCATAGTTGTGACGATCCTAATCCAGAGTTATCCAATGAGGAAATGTTATGTCACGGATGTCTAATACAAAGTCAAATGTTGGAACGAATCTTTCTAACAACTAGGTACTAACTGGCTTTCAATAGTAATTCACAAAGTAAAACAATTTTGTCCAAATAATGCTAATTTTTTTCAATACTCTTATTTGGTTTATGTAATAGCTTTTTCAATTCACTTGTTTGGTTTATGTAACAGTTTTTTCAATACACTTGTTTGGTTTATGTAACAGTTTTTTCAATATACTTGTTTGGTTTATGTAACAGTTTTTTTTAAACACCGATTTGGTTTATGTAACAGTCTTTTTCAATACACTTATTTGGTTTATGTAACAGTTTTATCAATACACTTGTTTGGTTTATGTAACAGTTTTTTCAATACACATGTTTGGTTTATGTAACAGTTTTATTCAATACACCGATTTTGGTTTATGTAAAAGTTTTTTTTTCAATACACTTATTTGGTTTATGTAACAGTTTTTTCAATACACTTGTTTGGTTTATGTAACAGTTTTATTCAATACACTTATTTGGTTTATGTAACAGTTTTTTCAATACACTTGTTTGGTTTATGTACCAGTTTTATTCAATACACCGATTTGGTTTATGTAACAGTTTTTTCAATACACTTGTTTGGTTTATGTAACAGTTTTATTCAATACACCGATTTGGTTTATGTAACAGTTTTTTTCAATACACTTATTTGGTTTATGTATCAGTTTTTTCAATACACTTGTTTGGTTTATGTAACAGTTTTATTCAATACACCGATTTGGTTTATGTAACAGTTTTTTGCAATACACTTATTTGGTTTATGTAACAGTTTTTTCAATACACTTGTTTGGTTTATGTAACAGTTTTATTCAATACACCGATTTGGTTTATGTAACAGTTTTTTTCAATACACTTATTTGGTTTATGTAACAGTTTTTTCAATAAACTTGTTTGGTTTATGTAACAGTTTTATTCAATACACTTATTTGGTTTATGTAACAGTTTTTTCAATACACTTGTTTGGTTTATGTAACAGTTTTATTAAATACACCGATTTGGTTTATGTAACAGTTTTTTTCATTACACTTATTTGGTTTATGTAACAGTTTTTTCAATACACTTGTTTGGTTTGTGTAACAGTTTTATTCAATACACTTATTTGGTTTATGTAACAGTTTTTTCAATACACTTGTTTGGTTTATGTAACAGTTTTATTCAATACACTTATTTGGTTTATGTAACAGTTTTTTCAATACACTTGTTTGGTTTATGTAACAGCTTTATTAAATACACCGATTTGGTTTATGTAACAGTTTTTTTCATTACACTTATTTGGTTTATGTAACAGTTTTTTCAATACACTTGTTTGGTTTATGTAACAGTTTTATTCAATACACTAATTTGGTTTATGTAACAGTTTTTTCAATACACTTGTTTGGTTTATGTAACAGTTTTATTCAATACACCGATTTGGTTTATGTACCAGTTTTTTTCATTACACTTATTTGGTTTATGTAACAGTTTTTTCAATACACTTGTTTGGTTTATGTAACAGTTTTATTCAATACACTTATTTGGTTTATGTAACAGTTTTTTCAATACACTTGTTTGGTTTATGTAACAGTTCTATTAAATACACCGATTTGGTTTATGTAACAGTTTTTTGCAATACACTTATTTGGTTTATGTAACAGTTTTTTTCAATATACTTGTTTGGTTTATGTAACAGTTTTATTCAATACACCGATTTGGTTTATGTAACAGTTTTTTTCAATACAATTATTTGGTTTATGTAACAGTTTCTTCAATACACTTGTTTGGTTTATGTAACAGTTTTTTTCAATACACTTATTTGGTTTATGTAACAGTTTTTTCAATACACTTATTTGGTTTATGTAACAGTTTTATTCAATACACCGATTTGGTTTATGTAACAGTTTTTTCACTACACTTAATTGGTTTATGTAACAGTTTTTTCAATATAATTATTTGGTTTATGTAACAGTTTTTTCAATACACTTATTTGGTATATGTAACAGTTTTTTTCAATACATTAAATTGGTTTACGTAAAGTTTTTCAATACATTTAATTTGTTTATGTATCAGTTTTTTCAATTTACTTATTTAGTTTATGTAACAGTTTTTTTTTTCGATACACTTATTGGTTTATGTAACAGATTTTTTAATACCCTTAATTATTGGTTTATGTAAAAAAACGTTTTTCAATACACGTATTTGGTATATGTAACATTTTTTTTCAATACCCTTAATTGGTTTACGTATACCGGTAGGTTTTCAATACACTTAATTTGTTTATGTAACATTTTTTAAATTTACTTATTTAGTTTACGTAAAGTTTTTCAATACACTTAATTGGTTTATGTAACAGTTTTTTAAGTTACTTATTTAGTTTATGTAACAGTTTTTTAATACACTTAATAATTAATTATTAGTTTTTGTAAAAATCGTTTTTCAATACACTTAATTGGTTTATGTAACAGTTTTTTAAAAACACTTATTTGGTATATGTAACAGTTTTTTTCAATACACTTAATGGGTTTACGTAAAGTTTTTCAATACACTTTATTTGTTTATGTAACAATTTTTTTCAATTTACTTATTTAGTTTATGTAACAGTTTTATTTTTCAATACACTTATTAGGTTTATGTAACAGTTTTTTTTTCAATTTTCTTATTTAGTTTATGTAACAGTTTTTTTAATACACTTAATTATTGGTTTATGTAAAAGACGTTTTTAATACACTTAATTGGTTTAAGTAATACTTGTTTTAATACACTTAATTGGTTTATGTAAACAAATTTTTAATACACTTAATTGGTTTATGTAACAGTTTTTTCAATACACTTATTTGGTTTATGTAAAAGTTTTTTAATACACTTATATTGTTTATGCAACAGTTTTTTCAAATCACTTATTTAGTATATGTAAAAATTTTTTTCAATACACTTAATTGGTTTACGTAAAGTTTTTCAATACACTTAATTTGTTTATGTAAGACTTTTTTCAATTTACTTATTTAGTTTATGTAACAGTTTTATTATAAATATTCTTAAAACTTGTTAAGATATTCCAGTTTTATTGAACGAATTGTTTGGAAATTAAAAGTTGAGACTGAAGGTTAAAATATTTACAATTAGTTTCACAGTTTCAAAACTATGTAATAATATCCAATAACAGTTTAGTTAATACAAGTTGGAAATGTAATAAATATATCCATTAGAATTAAAGAGATGTCTCCTACAATAGGCTGCAAAAGTACAACTACTTTATAATATTCGCTGCGAGCGATGTGAAGCAGTACATAATCCGAGGGCACTAAGTCAAGGTGCAAACCAATAATACTTTTGGAATAAAACTTAAACTCTGATTCCACAAATAATACGTTTAATTATTGAAACGAGTTTCAACGACAATGTCGTCATCTTTAGTGAAACACATTTTGTAAATTGTTATAAAATACTAAAAATTTATGGAAAATGGAATACTTTCTAATCTGCCTTTGTACATTTTAAGATTATAGCTACTTGTTAAGGGTCATGTTATAAGAGCTCTATGATGATAACGCTAAAACCCGGAGGTTCAATTATAGGTGTATTACAAGTCAAAAATAAAAACATGTGATGAATTCTGTAGGATTTAGGTGGATACTTTTGACTACTCTGACCTGTTTGGTTTTTACGCTGCTATTGCGCGTTGACAGCGCTCCGTAAAACCGGGTTCGGCGCAAATACCACAACGTCGTTAAAGCGTCAGGTATCAAAGACAGCGCTCAGAGCCCGGTTAACACGGATTATAGCGCTCGTATAACATGACCCTAAATTTAATTTCGAACTATAGAAAATAAATCCAACACAGCGAGCTAATAGTACACTGTTACAAAATATAGCAGCAATCACAGAGTATAGAAGAAAACATATAACCTTAAAAATGTTCTATTATCAATTTTGGCATGAAGACCTCTTGTACAAGTTAATCCACAGTTATATCCCTCCATGCAATGTTCATCTAATGAGATCGTAATCTAATCATCTTGGAGGTGCACCTCTCTACTACAACGCTCATCGAACTCTGAGTTAACCAAGGCTCAGTCCTTAGTCCATTAATATACCTTCTGTACACTAACGACATACTAACAACTAGTATATCACACAGTCTTTTTTATGCATTTCGTATCAAAAATCATCCAACGTCAACTGGACTTACAGCCATGGCTTCTTAAGTGGAGAATCACTGACAATACAGATAAAAATAAAGCCATCCATGTTACACAGAAAACAATAACTTCAAAATCCCTTCAATCAAAAACACTGCGAATTTTAACCCTCCTTGGTTCGTTCGTAACACAACCATTAATCAAGGTCTGAAAACCCACCAGTACATGCTTTAATTCTCAAACTTTTAACGATTTAAATCGTTAGCTTCCCGAGCAGAAAGCTCAACGCACGCGCATCGGCCCTCAATTGTGACAGATGCCGCAGGATACCCCCTGACAAGAGCGCAGGAACAGACCACTGTGTATTGTATACAAACCACCACCAAATTACATACTTAAAACACACAAGCTCATCCTTAATACCAATCACTCACTCCTCAAATTAGTCACTACACAACATTAAAGCCACGTAACTGAAGCGTTCTAAAAATAAAGCAGACAAATAGATTTTGAGAGATTTCATTATTTTTCCAAAACCAACAATTAATTTATTACTATATACATACTACGTACCAGGAACTTACGTAAGCAACATGATATCTAAAGGTTAAAATATAAATTACAACCATTAAATACAATTTCAGGCGATACAAGATGCCTCAAAAATGTATGTTCATCCAAAGGGATATATTTTCTCCAAAATAAATAAATAACTTTTATCGATTTGCCTTATTTTATTTCGTATTTGGCATTCAATAAAATTCAAATAACTATTGCAGGCTTTTGTAACTTGTGATCCATGTACATTATCAAATATTTGCAAAAATAACTATGCAATACAAATATATGCTCCTCTCCTTCTGATATAACATAACAATCTATTTATACTAAAAAATGATCTTGACTTATTTTGTGCAATGGTATAAAAGTTGCAAGACCTAAAAATAGGTATGTATATATATATTTATATAAATAAATACTTTAATTAAATAGGGGTACTTATTATATATACGTCAATAATTTGTCGTGCTTTACAAAACTGTCATACATATAAGAAACTAAAAAAAATATAAAAAACTGGTTATTAAATTTCTCCTTCAATAGTATTTGTTACACTTGAAAAAATTACTAAACTAAAATAAATATTTAAACTTTCTTTTACTATTTTGATCTTCTTGACATGGTATCTTTAAAAAAACACTTCCAAGTTTAGTATATTTGATTCATTAAGCATAAAATAGTATGGTTTTTTACAAATACGTAATTTCTAAGAATAAAAACATTTGTTTGTCAGAATTTTGTTCTGTATTTTTATACTTAGAAATATTGTTTTCTTATGAGTCAAAATCGTTTATAATTATATTTACAAATTGTTTAACAGAATAAGTCAAATTCATTTAGTGTGTGAAATGTTAAAGGTATAATTACACTCTGTATTTGTTGAAAATTTTGTTCGGCCTATATATGTTTTGAGGCTTTATTAGCTACCTTAATTTCCCATAAACCCTGTACTTTGATAATTCTGTTAATTTTTAAAGTAGATAAAACTATTACCATTGTTTTACATGTTAGTCTTTTTTACGCAAGCATTTTATATTAAAAACAAAATCATTTACCCAACTAATCTTTTGTTAGTACTTGATTTAAAAAAATGTTTAAAACAAAGTTAAAATGTTTTACCACATAGGACTCTCGTGCGTTAGAAGTGAAACTATTTTGCTCTCGGAACAGTTGAATTTATGTATTGCTCTTTTTGAATTTATTTACAATTTTATTATTTCAGGACTAGGAAATGAGGCGTATGTTTTATATTATAACAATTTTCGGATTTTACCCATCATCTTTAATACCTTAACAAAACTTAGTCTAGAATATAGTTGTAGTTTATGTTTACAAATTCAATAAAAACTTACTTCTGATAATGACTGAATGTTGGTTATTTTTCTATATGAGTTACAGAACTAATGTAGACTATAATATATTATATGATCAGCTTCGAAATTAGAACACGTTTAAAATGTATGTATTTTTATAATCTTTTATGTTTACGTTATTCTTAACAGCTAACAATCAAAGTAATTAAGAATTTAACTATAATTTAAACTATCACTAACTTTATCGGACTTTTGGTATTATTAATTGCTATTTGATCAAAAAATTTAAACTTCTATTAAAATTATAAATACAAACTTCATAAAGATGGAAAATTAAGAGAATTTTTAAACGAACAAAATATAGTTTTGCATAAATAAATGGTATTTAAAATAGTTGGGATAACATCATTGATTTAAGTAACCCAAAGATTTAAATGTAGAACTTTTGCTTTCCAAAATGTATTTCAGGGCTTTTAGTACAATATAAATTAAAGATTGTACATTTAACATGTTAAAAATATTTGACGACATGATCTCAGTTAGATGTAGTTTATTGTTTATAGATCTAAGTAGGTTCTTTTGAAGAACAAAGTAAACAGAAAGAGTTAAAAACTATATACAAATATTTAAAGATGTAACAGTTGATTGCATCCATTAGTTGTAATGCTTCAACTAACAAACAAAGCTTCTGAAGATGGGGTCTACCCGAAACGCGTCAAGCGAGAGAGAGGCAAAGCTAAGAAAGGCGGATACGCAAGAAGACAAATTCTTCAACTAAATTAAATAAATATTAAATCGTGTTCAGCTTGTGTACAGTATACGCAAAAGTATACCGGTTCCCTATGCTACGAAATAATACAGTAGGCAAAACGCATGCGTATGTACTAGATATGACGAATGCGACGGAGGGAGTAGAAACTATACTTCTACTCTTTCCAGTAGACTGGCAGTAAACTGCCAGTTGATGACGGAGAAAGAGAGTTTTTCACTTTTTGTGTGATCCTGGCCAATTTGTCGTAAAAAAAGTTTCACTTCAAAAATAAATAATTTCAATGTTATCCTATACAGGAAAGTTATTTGAATTCTAAATGGCTCACAATAATGTTCCTTCAACATAATTTGAGGAGTGAATATACGTTATAAATATAAATTGTGTGATACAAGTTTTCCTGAAAATTTTACTATGCTATCATGTTCGTACATTTACATTTTCCAAAGTAGATGAGACCCTATCCACTGGTAGGTATATTACTTAGGCTAATATATTGACTTCTCAGTAAACTTAATCTCAAGTATGTTGAGCACCTGCAACATTGTTACCGAAGAGGTTCTGATTTCACCAATTATAATAATGTGTTCCAAAGGAGGACACTTCAGTCTACAATTTACAGTAGTCCCACCTACCAGCATTCTGTCTTAATGTACAGTGGATGAGTACATCAACAGGGTAGGGTAGACCGGGGGAATGGCGTCACCTTAAGGAAGTTTGATTTTTTACACCTTCTAAAAGTTTGTATTTTTGCGTAATAAAATTAACTTAGCTTAATCACCTACTTAAGTATCTATATAAATTAAACTGTTATTGTAACATAAAAGTAAACATGTTTATATATTTTTTTGTAAAATCTCTGTATAGTGGCGGGATTACCCCGGCTACTGGGGTAATACCGCTACCATCTCGGGGTCATGACGCCACCCTTAAATAAACTAGATTAGGTCGGAAATATTTAAAATAAACCAGTCTCTGCATTCAAGTGAAACTTACTGTATTCAAAGAAAAATCAGCTATAAATATTACAACATACATATACATATTACATAATATAGGCCTACATACATATTTACAAACAATCTATTCTAGGCCTATTTCACAAAAATCACAAATATACTTTTCTGCAGAATCTGCTCCACTACATTCTGAGTGTGCCCATTTCCCACATATTATGCACCTAAACCAAAGTTCATCAAATCCATACTCCTCACAAATAATACACATTTCAACTTCTTTCGAACATATGTCAAACGCATCATCATCCTCGTTGTCATCACAAATATTTTTGAAGTCGATGTCGTCATCCGAAGACGAAGAACTCTCAAAACTTAGGTTACGTTTGCAGAGTTTCTTTGTAGGCCTAAGCCCATTCTTGTTAGATATGCCTTTTTTATATTTATTTTTGGGTTCACTATTTCTTTTTTCTTAATCGTTTTAGATCTTTTGGCTGTAGGTAAACCCAAAAGTTTTGACGCAGCGTTTAGATGGGATTGCTTCTTTTTTGATATTCTCTCTTCTCTTTTAGCTGCTGTTTGTTCTAACTCTGCCTTCATCGGAGTTCCTGTCAGTTGTGAAGAATGACTTTTTCTCTTTGAATTGTTTTCGACCTTAACAGCCACATATTTTGGAATCGGAGAAAGCTTCTCCAACGCTTTAGAAAATAAACTGACAGCTTTAGTTGATTTTGGGGTTTTAGATGTTCCTGACGGACCAGGGACTCCAAGTAATCCATCTTCGCTGTTAATGGCCACTTCTTCAGTTGAATTTGGTTGAATGTTTTCTCTATTGATTGACCTATCTTCTGCTTGGAGTGGAAACTCACTGTCAGCACTGACTTGGTCTGGCAACTCTGAATCTGCATTTTCTTGATCGTCGATAATCATTGGTTGCTGAGCTTGAAACGAAAAAAATCTTCTTCTTTAAAAATGTCCTTATTTGTCGGATAAATTCCAGTGCTGCGGAATCCAGATACTCCTTTTTCAATAGTCGCAATAGCAATATATGCCTCGTTGAAAATTGAGGCTACATCATAAGGGGTAATCTTTCTGTAAGCGTTTGACCTCATAAATTTGTCACACTCCCTATTAAAGGATTTCTTAAGTGGCCCAAAGAATGATACATCTAGTGGTTGAATTCTATGTGATGTGTGTGGTGGTATCGAAAGCATGTGGATGTGGTTTTTTCGACAGAACTCGTAGCTTGGCATAGACAAATGGCTGCCATGGTTATCGAGGATAAGGAGAACTGGATCGTCTGTAGAGGGCTTTACCACCTTCGCAAAATGTTTCAGCCAGTCAAGGAAAATATCTGCATTAGTCCAGCCATTATGGGAACATGTGTAAAATGAACCAGCTGGCCCACCTCTCTCAAGCTGTGGCGACAATCTTTTTCTTGGATAAATAAATATCGGTGGGACATATGACCCTGACGCGCTCATACAGCACACTACTGTTATATTGCGCCCTCTCTCCCAACTGGTTACACCTCCAACTTGGTGTTTACCTTTAGGGGCGAGAATATGAACTGGTTTTTGGACACTGGAGATCCCAGTCTAGGCTGAAACTTATGTTTGTCCATCAGTGTTTGGAGATTACTAAAAAAGAGATCAACTTCTTCTTTATTAAAGCCAACCACCCTGCTTATACTTGTTGCCGAAGGTTTGCGTAAAGAAATTTGAGGATTTCTTCGGCGGAATCCAGATACCCAATCTTCACCAGCCATTCCAGTTTCACGACTAAAGTTGTGCTTTATTTTCAGTTCTTCTGCTACGTCAAATGCAAGGCGTCTCAAATCTGTAATCGTGATACCATAAAAGAGATTGGATAGTGTGATAACTCTGTTAGCCAAATCGCTTTCCTGCTCTTTGTTAAAAACAGGTGGTCTTCCCATTTCAGGGTTAGAAAATTTGTTAATTTTCAGACGGTCACGGAGAGTAGATCGTGGAATATTAAACTGTATAGCCACACTATTGGCTGACTTTCCATCAGAAATTTGCGCCATGGCTGCCTTCAAATCTTCTCCTGTCCATTTCGCTTTCTCAGTGACTCTTTTTCGTGATCTAGGCATCTGGAATACACGCCCAAAAAACGGAATTAGAAATGACGGCTAACCGGGGAAATGCCGCCATGGCGGCATTTCCCCAGGTAAGGGTGGCGGCATAACCCCGAGTGGACAACATGGTGGAAACGATCAACCGAAGGCAAAAGAAAATCTAA
Source organism: Philaenus spumarius (assembly GCA_018207615.1). Lineage (NCBI taxonomy): Eukaryota > Metazoa > Arthropoda > Insecta > Hemiptera > Aphrophoridae > Philaenus > Philaenus spumarius. The sequence continues at coordinate 45,859 of JAGFPH010005597.1, forward strand.
ATGAGAGCAACGCTTGCCATAAAAATGTAGAAGAATAACTGTAGTTTATGTATATTAATACTAATAATATGTTATATAACGTTAAAAGGTACATACCTCAACTTATTTAAAGGTTGAAAAAAACAAGCAACGGGTATAAAACTACACTTTTCACTATAACAACCAAACGACGTGAAGCAGAGCCACCATTACACAAGGCACTGTTTCTGGTTCTAACCGCTAGAGTTCAGGCACTGTCACAATCACATACTACTGTTTGTTATTAAGATAAGTTGGGTGGCGGCATAACCCCGGGTGGCGCCATTCCCCCGATCTACCCTACATATCAGAGATAGAAAACGGCTCAGTTTAATCATCTGTTCAAACTATATTATACAAACTTAAGTAAGAAAGCAAGTTAAGTTGTCAATTTGTGTACTTAAAACTACTAAAAATGTACTAACAAAAATGTTTTAAGTAAATATTTAAAGAATTTAAGGAAGAAAAAATATAACATTTACTTAGATAGTCCGTTGATTAGCCAAATGCTTTTGTTTTATATTCAATACCAAATCATCCATTGTAAACAATAAAAGATAAAGCAGGTGATTACGTTTTTAAATGTATTTAAATATAATTTTAGGTTAGGTTTAGTCTTATAAGTTATGAATACTTTGAAAAGCTATGTTATACTAAATTACGAAATTTGATTAAACTAATCATTATTTTAATTTGACTAAGAAATCTTTGCAAAATAAAGTCAGTTTATAATAAAACAATTACCGGGTCCACATAGGCTATAGATCTACATTTCAGTAGGTAGTTACACAATCAGGTAGGTGCTCCCTAATTCCATATCCAACCGCAAAAAACTGTCAAACCAAAACAACTATAAACTCAGAATTCTATAGACTGTATAGGGAAAGAGTTTTAACACTCATCTATGCATTCACAAAATTAAGAAAAATTGGCAACTGTAAACACATAATTTCTGCTATCGATTTGTCTATAACATCATTGCAAGTTACGACCCACTCATCCCAAAATGCGTATAAACCTGTTCGGTAGAGTGATCCTCATTTTTGTTACGTAAAAGCTAGTAGTTTTGCTGATTCCAAACAGCGAAATAAATCAATTAAATTAGTTTCTAATGAAAAATCTACTGACTCGAAAGTTGGTAAATAATGTTCCTCTCGGGTGTTACGGTAGGTAAATGTTTTTGACAATAACCAATGCAACCATAAAAATCATAATAAATAAATAAAAGTTAATCGTAGAGAAAAAGTTATATTCATGCAGTAACTAATAAAAACCCATGATTATTTGTATCAAATCGAAGATTATTTCAGATTGTTAATTGATTAATTTGTCACTTTGTAATTATCAGTAGACCAAATAAATTTTCCTTGTTGAAGTGAATACTTCTTTAGGCTCATTGGGCACTTTTTTGCATGGAGAAAAATGATTGAACTAATTTTACCATCATCGTGATCGCAAGGACACCCTTTTTTTAAGGCTCCGTCGCATCTCCGTAAATATTTAAGGCTGCGCCACATCTCCGCAAGTATTTAAGACAGTCGCATCCCCGCAATTATTTAAGGCTCCATCTCATCTCTACAATTATTTAATTCTTCATCGCATCTCCGGAAATATGTAATAATTGATCACATCTCCACAAATATTTAAGGCTACATATCGACTCCACAAAATTATTTAAGACACAGTTGCAATAACGCAATTATTTAAGGCTCCATCGCATCTACGCAATTATTTAAGGCTCTTCGGATCTCCACAATTATTTAAGGCTCCGTCGAATCTCCACAATTATGTAATGATCGGTCACATCTAAACAAATATTTAAGGCTACGTATCATCTCCGCAATTATTTAAGACACAGTTGCAATATCGAAATTATTTAAGGCTCCATCGCATCTCCGCAATTACTTAAGGCTCTTCGGATCTCCACAATTATTTAAGGCTCCGTCGCATCTCCGCAATTATGTAAAGATCGATCACATCTCCACAATTATTTAAGGCTCCGTCGCATCTCTGCAATTATGTAAGGATCGATCATATCTCCACAAATATTTAAGGTTACTATCATCTCCGCAATTATTTAAGATACAGTTGCATTGCCGCAATTATTTAATTCTCCATCGCATCTCCGCAATTATTTAAAGCTCTATAGGATCTACACAATTATTTAAAGCCCATCGCATATCCACAATTATTTAAGGCTCTATCGCATCTCCGCAAATATTGAAGGGTACGTCACATCCTCGCATTTATTTAAGGCTAAGACGCATATCAACAATTATTTAAGGCTCTTCAGATCTCCACAATTATTTAAGGCTCCGTCGCATCTAATCAATTATGTAAGAATCGATCACATCTCCACAAATATTTAAGGCTACGTATCATCTCCGCCATTATTTAAGACACAGTTGCATTACCGCAATTAGTTAAGGCTCCATCGCATTTCCGCAATTATTTAAAGCTCTATATGATCTACTCAATTATTTAAGGCCCGTCGCATATCCACAATTATTTAAGGCTCCATCGCCTCTCCGCAAATATTGAAGGGTACATCGCATCCTCGCATTTATTTAAGGCTCCGACGCATATCAGCAATTATTTAAGGCTCCGTCGCCCCTACATTGATTTAAAAAAAAGTTCTTTTTAACAACCCGAATTAAGTTAACTATATAAAGCTAAAATGTTATCACTTCTGACGGCAGTTCCACGACTGCCTGTGTGTTTTTTTGTTTTTGTTTTTTATCAAATGGACTACAGTTTTAACTAACATCCCATTCGCCACTTAGTTTATCAAACAAGCCAACTGTTACGAGATACAAAGTTAACAAATGACAAAACCGAATTAATTCGTCAGCTTAAACATAGAGTATAATAACTCATACTTAAAATATTTAGAGTATAATTGGATCTGAAAACTATTAAACCATTAATAAATGTAATTAAAACATTCAATTAAGTTTCAAATTACAAAATAAATAAAAAAATCTTCTAACAGCATTTATTAAAACCACCTTATATGCTATTAGTTTTAATGCAGACAAATTAATTACTAATGAAAGAACAAAGAACACTGTACATTTTAAAACATATAACTCGAACATTCAGTTGTTCTTACAACTTTGCCTTTATTGAAAGCCGTTAATGAAATATGTTTCTGTGAACCACGTAAAGGTTTTAATTATTACGCCAATTTTCACCGTAATAAAATTTCATTCCGGTATTATAATTGGATTCTAAGAAGAGAAAGACAAGGAAATTACTCTTCTCTCTCGCAGAACAGCTACGTCAGCCTTTGCTAATATGGTTTCGCATGGCTAAGTCCAAACCAATCTAAAACCTCGTTGATTGCCCGTCTTTTAAACACCACAAAGAGGTTATTTTCATTACTTATCAACATATTTTCCACTTTTGAATTTGTATTGCTTTAATTCACTTAAAGAGTGCACAGTTTAATTGATAAATATACTACACGTTATGATGTTTCTTAGAATTAAAAATATAATCTACATAAGAAGGAAAGCCGAGACCAAAACAAATCGGACGAGGGATAACAGCTAAGTTAAAGATAATAGCATATTATGTACATACAATATTGTTGTGTTTACTGTGGGATATAAAAAGGTATCTTGACATTTTTTGTTAAAATGTACGGTTTTTGAGTAATTTAGGTTTGAAATGTTTAAACAGCCGCCATTTCGAAACGCATAATTGGATATGATCGCTTATTTTTCTTGAGATATATCATTGATAGGTTAAACTGCATGCTAAGTTTGAACTCAATCAGTCAAACCGTTCTTTAGATATGAATTATTTTATTAAAAAAATGGCGGATATCTGGAAAACGAAGCGTTTTAGGGCCTATGCTCATATGAACTTGTTTCTTATTTATAGCTATAGAATGGGCTTCTAATACATTCCCGCATACTTCTGATCATCCTGTATAATGGATTAAAATGGCTTAACTGCCCTAAAACAATACATCTTCAATTTTCATGAGAAGGAAAGATGCAATTTGTTTCTTATGTGATACATAAACAAGAATAGATTATTATTTTGTTAATACTTGCGTTTAGATAAACACGGAAATACCAATCACTAAAATAATATATTCAATAGTTTACTTCGCTATAATCTGGAGAGCTGGAATTTTGTAAATGTATTTAATAAATAATATTATATGTAAAAAATATATAAATAAATACCAATCGAATTTCGACCACTGCTGTCGATTTTACAAAATACATGTAAATTTCCCTCAAGCTAGAGGGCTTCAATTTGGTACATATTTTTATAAAGAAACACATTTGCATTTCGATAACTTGAGTCTGAAGTGTAAAATGTCACAAACACCCTCCAAAATAAATAATAATTTGTATACACTTGAAGCTAGAGACCTGAACCTGGGCACAAATTGCACGCTATAAAAAGTTATAGGGTATGTGACAGTTATATAGAATTGCGTTCCCCCTTTATGGGTTACTTGTTAATTAATTGACCAACAAGGTTAAACTTTTTTTTCTAATTTCAAATTTTCATTATTATAAAAAGTGAAATTAAATAGCTTTTTAAATATTTGTCAAGTGATAACTTCTATTGGCACGTTGGACACTTTCGCTTTACTATGTTTCTGAAATCTCGCGTCACACAAACTTTTTGCGTAGATGCAAGTCAGAGAGGGAATAGATAGTATATATAAACAAATAAGCTCGTGGAGAGGGTATAGACGATACATAGTATACTACGTTATTATAATTATTATAATATTAATATATTATAATAAGTATGCGAAAAATAGTGACCATTATAATGTAAGCATTATTTATTTAGTGACTAATGATTTTGGGTGAGGTAATTATTCTAAGAATAATTCAATATGTAAGGGATAATTATAATAATAATTATTATAATTATTATATTTGGGCGTTTTAAGTTTTGTAAAGAAGAATGATTTTTGTCTAACTGAAGTAAGTTAAGACAAAATTTTACATTTTGTACATTTTGACAAAGTAATATTTTACATTGTTTTATTTTACTGTAACTTATTATTACTCACTTAAATACAAAAATTTAGCTTCATATTAGAGCAAAGGAGGTCATACACGTTAATGGAGTATCTATTCCTCACAGAGTAGTTTCTTGTAGGACAGATGGCCAATGTTTATTATACTCTTTAGCTTTAATTGTACATGACACGATTCACTAGGGTTTGCGGTGATTACCAGAGCTGTTTAGTCATGTTTCAAACAATTGGCGCAGGTTCAAACCGTATACTTTAAAAGTAACAGGAGATATTTATTCAACAAAAAAAGAAAATATCGCGGATATGAGCAAACTGGTAACTTTTGGAATCTCCTGTAAAATTCTAACAGCATCCGAAATATTTTTTTATGAATTTCAGTTGTACAGAGATGGTTATTTGTTGTGGGAGCGTGTTGGTGAACCGTTTGAGGGAGTAGGGAGGCTAAGGTTTACTGGGGAACTGACGAGAGGCCACTTTGATGTTCTCATTCTTCTCACACCTTCTTTACCTTACAACTCAATGGATATTAGTGTGAAGGAAATACAGTCAGCTTCCTAATCCCAGGTTTCAGACGATGGTGCCCAAATTTCTCAACTTCCAACCCTCAGGTACATCATCATCTAATGCAGTTCGGTCTCATCCAGAACAAAACAAATCGCGTAAAAGCACATTGGCAAGCTGTAAAAAAAACACTGTCTCAAAATATACACAGAATCAGCTAAAATACTTTAAGAAGTAACATTTGCTGTAGGTAACAATATTATTGCAATAGCAAACGTTGTCCTGTCAGCTAATAGTATATATAGACAAGTAATCGCGTGGAGAGGAAATAGACGATACATAATATATTATAATACGTATTACAATATTATAATAATAATTATCCATTACATATTGAATTATTCTTAGAATTCTATGAAGAGTGCATACACTATTACCTCACTCAAAATCATTAGTCACTAAATAAATACTGCTTACATTATAGGCTAATGAATCACTATTTTTCGCATATTTATCATAATTATAATATTATTACATAATTATATTATAATTTTAATAATATTACTATATTATGCTATTATAGTTATTATATTATAATATTATAATTATGAAATTTCAAAATATGATATATTATTTTTTGACAATATATTGACTGTGAAATTTGTTGACCTTTATTCTCCTCTAATATTAATACTGATAAAAATATAAATAGAAGTTATCACTTCCAACGTGTAGTCTTAATAATTAAGCACACCCACTGTTGTAATTGATCACTAACCGTTTTTGTGACAAGAGGTCCTCAATAAACTAACCAGAGTGCTTAAACTCCACATGCATGGGGTGGTTAGTTTATTAACCACTTTATGATTTGTAAATAATACACTAAAATTTATTTATGTTTAATTTATTTTTACCATTAGTGAACGTAATACATTTTAAAAACAATAGGAACAACTTTGGTAAACACAATATGGAAAAATAAATCATATTTAAATCTTGTACATTTAGAATGATTATTGTATACTTAAAACTACGAGTTGTAAAATAAACAGTTATTATATCTGTATGCTGATAAAACCTAAATGAATCAAATGTAATCTAAGTTATTACTAAATGTAAATGGATTAGATTGTTTAGGCTCCATTCTTTTTCCGAATGTGAACATTCTTCTTCAGCATGTGCTGTATATTCTTCGGAAGAGCTGATATATTCAAAAATATCTCAAAAGTGATCAGGTATATCATATTGTGGTGCATGTCTAGCACCTAGTAAACTATCATCACTATTTAAAATATCTTTTATCAATGACTCACTAAATTTGCCTCGACCAGAAGACGTTGCAATACTTGTGTGATCAAAATGTAGATGGAAGGTGTTGAAATTCAGATACTTCAGAATGGATCAGAGCACTCACAGATGTAGAAGACCTGGTCGAAAGAATAGGCCTACCTGAATCTAAAGAAATATTTGAACGGTAGTCAGTATCACTGTCACCTCTAGCTTCCATACTGTCGGTAACTGTCATCAGGTATCTATCATCGATCTCGCTACTTTGCCGCAGCGGACTGGGAGGAGACCTTTCATTATTGTTCTCCATACTGACAAAAACAAAAATTCACTTATTTTCCAATATTGCAGTTTCGTTGTATAAATTACTACTAAAAGTAATAAAACAAATAACTTCTAGATTATAGATTGCCATATTCAGTCATTCAATATAAGTGTAACCATATTTTGTCAATGGCTGATTAGTGACTTCTTTCAGTAAACTCTAAATATTATCTTTGCCGAAAGTTTACTGATAAATAAACTTACTTTTGTAATAACTAAACACATGCTAGCACCAGATAGAAAGGTTTTTATGCCTCAACAAATTTGTATTTGTTTGTTACAGGCTATCAGAACTTGTAAAATTTTTGGGTTAGAAACACAAAGTTATGTTTACTAAAATAAAAATAGATATTGGGATTTGAAAAGTAAAGAAAACTAACTATTAAAGTATTCACTGAAGTGTATATAATAAAGTGGTAATAAGTAATACACCAAAAACTTACCTAAATTGATACAAAACAATCTTCAGGTGAGGACTGACATACAAAATGGTGAAATCAGTGTGACTAGACGGACAGTGG
>JAGFPH010005597.1:53626-74413 GCA_018207615.1 Philaenus spumarius
TGATCTTAAATTAGCCTGAACCTTTTATTGCCGTAATTCGGTTATTTTATGACAGCATTGAGTTCTGTCATTCTTCCTAAGGATATTTTGTGAATAGTCATAATTTTCAATTTTGAACCTGCATCTTTTGATACGTCCAATTATATAAAACAAATTTCCAAAAACGCTTCACTTTTCAGTTAACCACCATTTTGTTACTTTAAAAAAATAATTTATATCTAAGTATGTCGGTTTGACCTGTTGCGTTCAAACTTGACATGACGTTTAGCCTAACAATGTTCTATTTTAAGAAAAATAAACAATTATGTATATTCATACTTTTCAAAATGAAAGCTGTTTGAAATATTTAAACCTGAACTACCCAAAATATTTCAATACACCATTTTGTAGCTTTTTCAATTCCCTTTAGGATTGTGTTACTGTCTAAAAATCAGATGAACGATTGCATTATCTATGTTTGTAATAAGTGTATACGAAACCACCATATTGTTGTGTTTACTGTGTCGGTATAGGATGCCGGGTTGGACACAACATGTATTAGACATAACACTTACCTATTGTACTTCATCAGATTGTTTGGGCAGTTACACCATCCTTTTGGGAATTGAAAGGGCTACAAAAAGCTGTCTTGATATTTTTGTTAAATTTTGCGGTTCTTGGATGGATCATGTTTGGCAAACACCGTCAGAGCCACAGAATCTGGTAGCGCACTACTCAGTGTCTCATCTGTTGACACACATTTAATTGATAGTGCATTTAGTGTCCCGTACACTGCCCGTATACTAGTGTCCCGTACACCGGTGTCTCGTCTGTTGTTAGGTTAAGAGTCAGTATGGTAAACAATATTCAAAAAACTTTTACAGTAAATTATAACCAAGCTAGGAGAGCTTCGCACTTAGTACCCTTACTATCTATCTACACAAACATAATATTACAATTTTGATTTTAAAATATTAATGTAGGAATAAAAAGGCATAAGCATTTTATTTATGGTAAATATTATTAACTGTTTAGATCAAATTATTAAGCTTGGGATATAAATGGCATTATTTTAACGTTTAAAGAACTGAAACCTACTCATTAAAACTATCTAAAAATTTAAAGTATAGATAATGGTTGAAAGTGTTCAATCTTCTGGTAGTGAAGGTATTATATAAAACATAACAATATCGTTGTTAAATAAAGTATTTATTGATTTTTGTTTTCCTTAAAGTAAACCATTTTTAAATTATTTGTACATTTCAGTACTTTTATCTTAATTTTGTAGCGCATGAATTACCTAAAACTTTGGAACGGTAGGTATTTCACTCTAAATGATGTTGAAAATGTCCTAAAATGTCTGCTAAAAAATTTGTGGAATTTACTTGTTTACATATTTACAGTCTCTAGATTTCTGTTTCGAGGAATCTAGTGGGAAAATGGATTCAATAGCTCTAAGGATTATGAATGTACACAAATAAGTGCTTTCAGGAGACTCCAAATTTGAAAATATAATTTTGTTAGACTTGTGCGTGCTCTACCGAATGTTACCTACCTACACCCAAAACTTTATAATTTCTTTAAATTTGGGAAGTATGAAAACATTTGAAACAAATATACAAACATTCATATGAAAATTAACGACAGAGTGGCCAGTTTTTAAGTAATTTTACTACAATAGGTCAAATTACATTTGTGGGCTATTTCGTGAGTAATTATTATTAATAATAATAGAATTAATATTTAAACATTTTCTAGATGGGTAATGAATGTATGATATGCTGGAAGAATAGGCCTAATAATATGTAGGTAATTATTGGATAAAACAAAATATTAATAATATTATCAAACATAAACATATTCTTAAGCCTGCAGACTGTGTATCCCCGGCTGCCGACTATCGGTTTACTGTCTGCCGACACAGTGTCTGATACAAGCCAGCCGGTGTTTGTCGAAATGGTGACTGAAGATGACGTGGTTTTAGCTTGTGCGTGCTTTATCTTTCTGAACCATGTGGCTGATTTACCGAGGAAGAGGCTATGACGGACCTTCAAATTTGTCGGAGAAACTCCGTACTACTGTCGAAACTTATTATCGGACCTCCGATTAGAAGATGGAGTAGGTGCAGACAATTTACAAGAACAACCCAAACTGATTTTGAGATTTTGTTAAGCTTTGTTGGGTCATATATGGATTTTAGTTCGAATGAATCACCAGTCAACAGTTTACGATGTTAGTCTCGACTGGCAACTGCGCAGGACAGTTGTTTGTTGTGTCCGGTCTCTAGTAAACAGACACGTCCTCACAAGCAGACTTGAGATAAAACACTTGTATCTTGTCACCGTGTTTCCCATGTTTGGGAAACACGGATACATTGTATTTTGTCTCCAAATTCAAGCATACATGTCGGCGGACAGTCGGCAGACTAGTTGGAAACATCGTCAGTTACAAGAGAAAACACCGTGGAGACAGTCGGCCGACAGTGTTTCCGCAGACAAGTGAGGACGAAGCTTTACTTTTCACCAAAGCAAATGTATTTCCAAGTTTTAATTTTGAGGACGACTATATCCTTCGGTTTTTATATTTCGCCAAACTTTATGACTTATATTTTTTTAATGCTAGAGCACTACGCGTACTTGGTTTAGTTTTTAATCCATACAATGGTTTAAGAGAATGGCTAATCTTACTTTAGCATGTTGTATGATATTAAACCGAGAGTTCAATTAAACCGCGGGCAGTGTTTATGGTGCAGAATGACGTATTGCCTGTGTAATAGGAAACGGAAAGTTTTAATAGTAACGCTAGCGGAGGGAGAGAGTGTCTGCCGGTCCTTAATGGTTGGGGTGGGGCTCGAATTGCGTGTGGGCTGTAATATCAGTTAACTTTATGACGGGTTTAGTTGCTAGTATGTCAGTTTTCCCCTGCATTCTGTATTAAATGCTATTGTGGAAAGCTATTAAAGTTTATGTTTGAGCGGGTGTGCGGTGGTGATATTTTTAATTCCCTATTCATTCTTTCTGTTATTTCAAAACTGAAGAGATTTATTTCCGTCATTCGTACGTCTAGAAGAACCAATAAAACGTGTCAAACATGAGGGCTGTTAAGGAGTCGTTGACCTTGTGGTTTTAGTAGTGGTATATGATAATAATAAGTTACAATCAGCTCTAAAACTTGTAATAATGACTATGAGAGATCCCTGAGTTCCAAAACCCCCTTTCTACCTCCTTTATCCTATACTCTAATACGAGCAATGTCTGTTTGTTTGTTTGTGTGTTTGTACGAGCAATCTCGAGATCCAGCGGAAGGATTTTGCTGAAACTTTGGGATTAGAGGCTTTTGGGACTAAAAAATCGATTGGTGAAAACCACTACCTCAGGAAAACTCGTATTTTTCTGAAAAACTCATTTGAAAATTGAAAATTTTTAACATTGGGGTTATGTAATTTAAAATCAATAGGTTACATATGACAAACATCAGCTGTTTCCTATAATATTTCCATCAGCTGTCTCCTATAATTTTTTTTTTTTTGTCTTAAAGGTTAGAATTGTTTTAAGCTTGAAATCAGCTGACCCGTGCTAATATTTCGCGAGTTATGAGTAGGCCTACAAAACAGTACTTACCTGATTTGTATTTACATACATTTTCCTATAAAAAAAAACACAATTAACAAAAATACCGAGTAATGCTCGGTCGCCCAGGTACTAAATTCATTATAACACTTAAACGTGTTGCTTAATTGTCTACTCCAGGAAACGAGAGAGAAACCGGAAACACCAGGGCTTATATTCTATCTATAGCCGTATCTAAACAGTGCAATTTCTTGCAGCTGAGTTCTTTGAAATTGTCTCATTTCAAACCATTTTATAAATCCATCTTTTGTAATTGAGTGCTGATAAAAAAAAAAACTGAATATTGTTTATAAAATTGCGGATCCGGCTTGCGTTTCAGTTTTAATTATACATTTTTAATTGTGTAAAGAAAAAAGTTCAAACTTGCTATTTTAAAAATGTCTATTACAGACAAATGAAAAAAAAATTAAAAATGTGAAATGCAAAACGGATGCGTATTGTGACTGTGCTTAAAATGATACCTTGTAAACAAGTTTATGATACAAAATATACGAAATAAATGGTTTGAAATTTGACATTGCTCTTATGGGGTACAATCCAAGATGGACGCCACTAAAACAGACCCTTAAGCCAATAACGCAAACTCAGACGTTTGTGGTGAGAGTGCAGAACAAAAACAAACAGTGGTTGGCCCGCTATAATGGTGACAGGTCATGACCATTTATTTGTTCTTCGTATATATCATTTCATTTGAAAACTTGTAATCATTTCACTTTGAAATTTAAGTAAAAACCCCAATGGACATATTGAGTTCCTCACACCACAGTTAGAATTGCATTGGTGTACGGTGAACATAATAATAAAGGTCCAGAATCATATCCTGAAACAAAGTTAAATAATTACAGTATACGTCGAAATCAAATAATTGTTATAATAGAGTAAAAGCAGTTATAATAATGGTTATAAAGAAACAGTATTACATGTATAGGCCTTCATCTAAAGAAAAACCAAAACAAACTGTTTCCAAGTATGAAATCAGCTATTAAGGAAAATGGTAGCACATAAGATTGTTTAGATTTATAAACATCTGATTATTGTACCAATACTGAACACCTTCGATCAGCTGATCAATGAAATTTCTTTTCAAAATAAACAAGTAGCTTTTCTTTAACTATTTATTTGCCCAAACTTTCTTTTACACTAGGCTACTTATAACTTTAAATAGGTGTCAAACCTATTTAAGTCTAAAACATTTCGAATTATGTAAAAGGTGTTTCCGTTTGCACCTGCCTTATATATTTTGAGAGAGTATTACGAAAACTTTCGTAGGTCCGAAAACGCTTTGATAGAGATTGACGGTCACTGAAATTTGTAAACGTGTGTTCTTCTATAGAGGGTGAATTAAGACCTAGTAAATTTGAATTAATAAGTACCAAATTGCCTGTAGTTAACAAGAAACCTGGGTTAAAACATAACATAACATCTGGGGGGGGTCAGAAAGCATAGTTTCTTACGTTTGAAATATACAAACTAAATTAAATTTCCGACAAAAAAAAATATTTAGCTAACGAAATTTGAAAAACATTTATTAAAAAAATGTGTATAAATATAGTCAGCGTACATTTGTGTTTAATAAAATCTAATTTCTAGAGAAACAAAACACAACAGAAGTAGTAATTCTGTAGCCTATATAAAGCACTGCAACGAGGTAATGTGATGATAAAACGTAGACCTACTTCTTTGAAAATAATAGTTTGAATATTACATCATCGTAAAATATATGCTATGAGAAATATTTCATGAACTCCACTTAGTACCTCAAAATTTCCCATTTCGGAGAGGGAAAGAGAGGCAAAATTCGAAACCATCATAAAAAAATTACCTGTTGAGGGGGTTTAATAATAGCATTGTTCAATAATGATAGCTAGTGCTTAATCAAATTTGTTAGATACGGGTATATTTTATAACACACAAAAGTACAATTCGGACTTTTGTACTATACACTTTAAATCAGTAAAGCAGATTGCTGACAAGTTTAGTAATGTTTTCATTTTTTTTATCAACTCCTATAAAAGCGAGTGTACGTACTGGAGTAACATATAATATAACAGGTGATTTCATCCATCATCTGTAATAGTTAAAGAAACCCAATGTAAATTATAATTTGGGGTTATGTTTACAACTTCAATCGTTATAATTTCTTGTGAAGTTGATTTTTTTTAAATATGAGTTATAGAACTAATGTATACTATGATATATGTTATACTATTTGCTTTGAGGTGATAAACTCTATATAAGTACAACCTTTTATCCTCAATATATTTGTTTATACAAATTTAAAGAAGAGATACCTGTTCGTTTAACTTCGGAAACATTCGTACATCTTCGTATAACATACAAACATATTCGATTATTAATGTCTTCACTATAATAGTATTAACTTCTAAATCATTTGATCTATCAATATGAAATGAAAAGCAATTTAAAGATAGTATTTTCATCGTTCTTTAAATATATAATGAATTCTATACTAATATTATAAAGAGATAAATTTGTTTGTTTATGTGTAAGGGGTAATCTTTGAAACTACTGAACCAATTGCAAAAATAGTTTTACTAATAAAAAGCTACACTATCCCTAAGTAACATAGGCTATACTGTAATTCATTTTGTTTTTGTTTTTTGTTTTTTTTTCAATATTTTGTAAATTTAGTCGGAAAAAATCTTAGGTTAGGCCTAGAATGATAAACCAACACACATGTATTTACTTTTATTAGCAATTAATTGAATAAAATAACAGATAAAACACATGTTTGCTAAAATATTTTCATTAACAGCTGATTTTAAACTTTGAAGCAATTATGTGTATTTCTAAATTTAGGTTAGGTTTTTATTAAAGTCTAGACCTGAGCCTTGCTGGTTCATCTAACTGTTATTATATCTGGTGTTATAAAAAATACAATATAATTTGATTTGAACATTTAACATTATTTACCATCTTAGCTTTTTGGTTATTGTTAATCATACACCCTTATTATAAAGAAAACATAACATGATCATATGTATAGAAAGTTCCAACGGGTTTGGCGTGCGGATCACGCAGAGGTTTCCCCTAGTACATAAATAAAAATGTTTAACAAATAAGTAGGCCCACAGTTTTATAATCCTTATTATTGTACACATTTACCGAGATAAAAACAGCATAGTTACTTAGACCTAGATAAGTAGGCATTAATGATGTTTTTAAATAGCTTGTTTTTTAAATGATGAATTTCTCATGTGTATCTAATTAATCAGCTTGTGATATTTCACGTTGGGTTACTAGTTTACTAATAATATTCAGAAAATATGTAAATTTGTTTAGTTTTCACTATTTTTGAAGTGAAACTTCTTTAGGCGCTGTAGGATAAACTGGCCTCGATCTGACGAAAAGTGAAACGCCCCCTTCTCCGACTTCAAGCGGTAATTGAAAGGAAATCGTAGGAAGGATCGTTCCTACTCTCTCTGTAAAATACGTACGCATTTTACAAGCATGCGCATTACGTACTGAGTGCATACGTTGCATTTTCGCTAGCTCCATAGAGTTTGCGCCAAGTGTACTGTGTTAATACGCAGCATAGGGAACCAACAGACGCTTGCGTATATTAATTTACATAACTAAACACGTTCTTTATGTGTGTAGAAAATGTACAGTCTTAATCATACTTCCAATAAAACCCATAATTTTTTCTTTGTTTAAGAATTAAAAGAATTTGATCAACAAAATAAATGTTTCATTTAATTAAATTAAATTTTCCTAAATTAAATTCCACATAACTATTTCCTGAATCTGAAGTTATAAAAATACAAGACAGCAATGTGTAAACTCCACTCTTTCTACACCTAAGAAGTTTCACTTTTTTCGAGAGTCTTTTGTATTAATTTTGTTTAAATGAAGGAAAATAACCCATATTTTCTGCACCTCGTTACTAAGCGTAACACCAATTACATTTATCAACGAAAATAAAACAATTTTTTGTGAATCAAAGGGAACCAGTTGATTAGAAATGGCCTTGAGGGACGTCATTCTGCAATTATCTCATGCTTTGAATTGTATAACACGTCCGATGGTAGAAAAACTAACTTGTTATATATAATGACAAAGTTATTAACAGTAAAAAAATAAAACACTGGTAGCACAAAGGACAACGAATATACGAAAGTGTTAGTTTAAATTTTGTTTAAAGTCACTTTGTACTTGCAATTAATTAATAGGAATAATAATGTTTAAATTTTTTAATAAACTATAGTTGTATTTAATACTATACTAATACTTATAGTCGGTAATTTAAGCAATATTTAGTTTGATGGGATTTTCTTAAATATGTGGAACCCAGAGATACAAAGTACATTTTTAAAAATTTAAGTTCATTGAAATCAAATAGACCCTATAGTGAGGATAAGTTATGATATTTATTTAACTATGGATTAAAATAATTTATAAGTAGATATTATTTATTTTATTTGTTGCAAAAAAATACAATTAGTACAATAGTGGGATAAAATTCAATATAGTTAGCGTAAATTATTTTACTAAATCATTAAATAATTTAAAAGTACTTATTATTTATACAAGTTACAATATTTATCGTAATAAATACCTTGAATTAGTTGTCTTCATTCCGTGTTGTAGAACTAGCTACGGCGATGTTTCGCCGAATTCTGTCGGCTTCGTCAGTAAACAGTAAACACTCAGTACAAGAGTACACAACACTAACAAACACACACACACACACAATCAGAGTATAACTCATCGTAAATATTCCTTATAATAATAAAAATGTTTGTGGCCACATTATTAATGGCATTCTTGTCCAGCTGCATATATTAAACAGTCCACGACAACACATTATAATATATACATATACAACAAAAATAAAATACTTACTACAATAACAATCAATTTGTTGAGCGTAAATTATTTTACTAATAATTTTACTAAATAATTAAATTGTTTAAAATTCCAAGTTATTATTACTTCTCCAAAAACTTAGTTATTTTACTTAATTCACTAAATAATTTAATTATTGTAAGTACTTATTATTTATACAACTGACAATAACTCGTACAATACAAATAATTTCAGTTTCCGTAAACTAACTCTTATGTTATTAAATAATTCAATTATTAAAAATCTATATATATAAAGCTGAAGTATCACTGACTCACTCACCACGGTATCTCGAAAACCATACCTCCTACGAATGTGGAATTTGGTACACATTTTGCTCAAAGGTCCTAGAAGCGCACTAAGAAAGAATTTTGAAATATTTCACGTTTAACGGTTGAAACGACCCCTAAAACCATAAATATTGTTTGTTTTATATCTCAAAAACCATATTTTCTAGGGACGTGGAATTTAGTTCACATTGCTCATAGGCCCTAGAGATGCACTAAGAAAGAATTATGAAATACTTCGCGTTTAAGGGTTGAAACAATTCCTAAAACCAAAAATGTTATTTGTTTTATATCTCAAAAATCATATGGCCTAGGAACGTGGAATTTGGAACGCATATTGCTCATAGGCCCTAGAGGTAGTGCACTATGAAATAATTTTGAAATATTTCGCGTTTAAGGGTGGAAACAACCTATAAAACTATAAAAATATTAATTGGTATTCTTTTCTTAAAGCTAGAGATCTGAAATTTGGCATTTATTAATTTTAAGGAAATATTTAAATGCGTAAAGCTGATCAAATCTATCCCGATTGTTATATTTTCCTTAAAGCCAAAAAGCTAAAATTTTGTAGCAGCCTATACCTATCCCTAAAACTATAATAATTGAATACCGCCTAGGAACGTGAAATTTGGTACACATATTGCTCACAGACACTAGAGGCGCAATAAGAAAGGATTTTAAAATATATGGCTTTAAAGGGTTGAAACTACCCCTTAAACTATACATTATTTGTTTACTTTCTTTTATTAAATCACATATAAAAAGTAAACCAGTTTTGCTTTTTGTCTCATTCTGCTAAGGGGTGGAAATGTAGTAACAAACCCTAAAACAATTAATATTAATTTTTGTACTTTCCTGAAAGCTAGAGAGCTGAAATTTTATACATTATAGTTTCTTACAAGATGCATATAAAATAAACCAGTTTTACACTTTGTAACGTTCTGCTAAGGGATTGAAAAGTAGTAACAATCCCTAAAACTATAAATGCTAATTGAATAACGTTCATGAACGTGAAATTTAGTACACGTATGCTCATAGGCACTAGAGACGCACTAAGAAATAATTTTAAAATATTTGGCCTTTAAGGGTTGAAACAACCCCTAAAAAAATAAATGTTGTTTGTTATACTTTCCAGCTAGAAAGCTGAAATTGTGTACACTTATTTCTTGAAAAATTAAACCAGTTTTCATTTTTACGTGCTGCTAAGGTGTGAAAATGTGATAACTATGAATATTAATTGGTATTCTTTCCTTAAAGGTAGAAGTCTGAAATTTGGCATTTATTAATTTCAAGCAAATATTTAAATGCGTAAAGCAGATCAAATCCATTCCGATCTATGCATGTGCACATTAAAGTCGTATCTGTTCGATCTGCAACATCCAGCTAAGACTGTGATTTACCAGTCTGTAGATTTAGCGGTTGAAAAAGAAGACGCTCTTCACTCTAAATTCTTTACTTTTAATTGATTTAAATTATTCAGCAAACATTCCTTGACGAAAACAATTGACGGGCACCCAACGAAGAAAACATACCAAACTAATTAAATATACATGATGTAATAATTTACTTTCGTGAAGTAAAAGATGAAAGAAAATGAGGGAGAAATTTACAATTATGTAACATAGTGATGCAAGACAATTCCTCGTAGCGAAGCACGGGTATTCAGCTAGTTACTTATATTTGCTCAACTTATAATAATTACAACATTAAGTTCAATAAAATTGAATTATGTACGCTTAATTTATTTTAGTGTAAACTACAATAATTTTTAAGTAATTATGATTTATTACTTCATACGTAGTAAAATTTTCAAATTATACCGGTTTTATTAAACTTAGATTTAATGAAATTCTCCTTCATCTCGTGTGGAATAAGTGCGGCTGTGTTTGTTGAAAATAACCATTTTAACCCTGAATAAACAGCAGGGGTTGTGATTTACGATTATCGCAGTTTGTGTGAGGGTGGGGACGTATGTAACGCGGCTAGATGAATTGACAGTCTATTGTAGAGGCTAGGTGTCAGCTGAAGGGGAGGGTCGGGATATTATTGCTTTTTTACTTCACGGACACAAGTACTGTCGACATACTTCCGCAACATTCTATATTCTTTCTTTGTACAGTCACCTTTAGCACTTCACAACCATCTGACAAGTAATAATGTGAACATTTGTCGTCGGATGTTATTACTACTTTCTTGTGATGTGTTATTTTTCAAGTTTTATAAAAAGAAACTTCACCGAAGAAAAAGTTTTGAATTGGAATTAATTGCTTTTGTTGTCGATATTTATGTTTTTCTACTTTTAAGTTCTGTGCCTCCATAAATCTATCCACATTTCTCAGCCAACAACAGATGCCAAATACAAAATAGTATGTGGCCTTCCTTAGTACATGTATAAAAATAAACTTACTAAATTTATAATTTTATTTATCAATGGAAGTTGCGCATATTAAACCAACTACAATAATAGTATTTTAACGACTTTATTTTATGTCAATTGAAGACAGGGTGCTGCTATGCTTAGTGCAAGTACAGGTAGATTAGACCCTAAGTAACTGTGTGCAGACTTTAATGGTGTCTTAACCAATACCGCTCAGCTCATCTTTCTGTTTATGAAAAGGAAATGCAGTAATAATAAAAAAATAATTTCTAAGTTTTATTTTTTTTTTAATTACTTTAGTTTGAATTTACAAAACTATGTGCTATTTAATTTATAATTTATGCGACAATATAATAACATTTGATTTTTATTGTACTCTAACAGAATTGATATAATGACATACTACACTAACTACAAACAAGAAGTCATATTTTAATCATATATTAAATTGATTAATATTATTTTTCTTAAGAGTTTGTTAATACACTTAAATTGAATAGTTTGAAAATTATGTTTCCAGCGATTTAATAACTCATTTGCGTATTTATTACAAAATGTTTTCAAATTAAGTTGTCTGTTAAAATATGAGTCGGTAATATGAAAAATAAAACAATAACAATGTATCGCTGATAACATATTTATTTGTAAGTTACTTGCATTTAGAATGTTTCATCTTTCCCCTAATTATAGTTTGGTCATCAGTTAAAAAATGTATATGCATTTTCCTAACAAAAATTTGAAATTAAATCATAGTCATTGACAAAATCTCAAATAAAAAATATACACATTAAAACTTAAAAATCTTAAAACTAAACATGAAGATCTTATTTTGGAAATTACGGCATTATTATTTTAATTCTTCTGAACTGGTTTTAAAATAGTATAAATCGATCACGCAGTTGAACAGCTGACGTGAGTTGAATGAATTTCCAAACTTAGAGTTTATATATGTTTTAGTGTTTCAATCAAATGTTTGGGAATTTGATCTAATCACGAAGGCTCAGAATAGCTGTCTCAGAGTACGAAACATATTAGAATTTGTTTCATCTCAGCCTCCACCACCAGCTCACGCCCTGCTTCGCCCGATCGTTTTAAAATTGACACCGGGTACTTTTATGATATTGATATTGGGTAAGTTTTGAGCGATTTGGGGAGAAATAGCTAAGCTATAAGGTCTTGTAAGGAACAAAACGTGCAGAATAACATATTTTTTTATAAAATCAAAAACAATTCATTCCACTAAAAAAATCTCAAAAAACGTTTATTTTATGTCAAAAAAACGGGCTTCCGGTTGGTTTTAGTCAACGATCTCGCCCGAACGACTTAGAAAACCAACGTGTGTATCAAGTTAGAGTGCTAACTTATACATAATAATATATATATACAATGTTTAATTACATCCCAAAACGTGTTCTGAGGTTCGTGATCGGTGCTCATTTACCACTCCCGGTCCTTAGGTCTCAAAATAAATCACTGCAATAGCTCATCTTTTCTATGGGAATTCTCTAGTAATAGGCCTACACTATATTTCCAGAGAATGTATAAACTTTTGTTATTAAATTAAAACCATAAATTATAAATTTAATTACAATACCATTAACTATCAAAACTTTTGTTAAAGTAGTAGGGCTATGTAGTATCCTAAACTCAAACATAATCAGGATATTCAGTACAAAAAACACTAAAACAAAAGCCATAAACATAACTAAATACAAACTAATTCAACTTTTCCCTTGATATTTATTTTAAAATGTTTTTTTAACATTAAATTCAATATTTTTTTAAAATCATACAAACAAAAATCGGCAAACTGTAAATATTTTTAACAATGCTGTTCTAAGCTTTAATAAATAAATGCAAGTCAGTAACAAGAGATGTAATAATAATAATTGTAATAAATAATTTAAAAAAATAATAAGTAAAAACAAATCTATAAACATTAATATTATAAACAAATAAAATTTAAAGAAAAAACAGACAAGCGAAATAGAGACAGAAATTTAAAACTAATATGCGTTAATAAAAAGAAAAAAAAACAGTAGTAGAACTATATGCAGCTGTAAAGTTAATTTAATAAGAAGTACTACTTTAACAGAGAATGTAACAATTAAATCTTCCCGTAGAGTTGTTATACGCTTACCTGTTTCCGGTATACCAATAACAGTGCACAGAACAAGGAGGTTCCACAAGCAAATGTATGTTAGTAAAATCGAAATATAAAATAAATAAATACATAACCTTAGCAATAAAATTGCAGTTAATCATAATAAACAGCCCACAAAAAAAAAATGTCATATATATATGCAATGTAGCCTAAAAGAGAAACGACTTACCAATAAAATAGCCTACTGTAGTTTGATCCTAATCAGTAACAATCAGAGTTTTAATAGACTTTTAAAATATTTTAAATTTTAATTTTATGTAAATAGTGTATATTACTTTTTCAATCAGCAAACCAAACAGAATTTTCAAGAAAATTCTAGTATTCTCACAACTAGTGTTGTTGTTTTAGAAAATAAAAGTTTACGGTGTGACACAATTCAAAGATTTTTGAAAAACTTTATCTTATAATTTTGAAGCTCCCTACCGCAAGAAAATTACTATGTTTCATAATGAAATTCCAAATCCGTATATAATATAATACATTCTTAAACTTTCTAGACATAAATGCTTTTAAATGGAATAATGATGGCGTGGGTACAGTATCCTAGATCCTGTGATGCATGGTTGAGCCAGGTTTCTTGTGTGAATGACAGGCTTTTTTATATAACCTAGACTGATAAAAAACATTTTATATTTATTGAATGTATTTACAATGAATGGACATTTAACTGTGTTTACCATCTTAACTTTGATGTTATAATTAATTCTACACCGTTATTATAATAACATTAAACGTGTGGAAACAGTAAATGTTTGTATAAAAACTATTTAATAATAAACGACAGTTGAAAGATTAAAATGATGTGTATTTGTTGCGGTTAAGGTTGGTAAAAGAGTAATTGATGAAAAGGCATGATGAACTTCGTTCCTGATGGGGGTTCCTCGACTCGCACACATTTACTTTTGTTTTGTAATATAGTGATATAAACCTAATCTAGTACAATTTTGGTTGTTAAAAAAATTAAACGAATCAAAAATTTCCAAGTAGGTTGTTAAGGTAATACATATTTTCAAGACTTTGTGTGTTGATTGAGTAAAGGCCTAACCTAAAATTGTGTTTTGATCCAAATCACCTGTTTTATTTATAAAACCCTAAATTTGATCATAGTTTTAAAATGTTTATAGGAACCCTAAAAAAATGTTCCTGGTTATAAAGTAGCATAGATTAGTCTTTGAAAATTCCTCTACAAGCAAATGAAAGATTCGTCAAAATTGATTTAGCAACTTCGTAGATTAAACAGGACAAACAGAAATACGAAAATAAAATAAAAATATGTTTAAATTTTGGTAACTTGTGAATACCCATATAACCTTAGAAATAAAGATTTATTCTGAAATCACAGACAGACACTTCAATTTTATTTATATGAATGGATTCACAAATGAAGCGAACGATCAAATTAAATAAATGTTAACAAAATATGAACAATCCGCTGTTGAATAGACGAGACATTCATTGACATCTATTTAACATTTATTCCACAATGGCGCCGAAGCAAACAAAATTATTATAAAATGAATATCGAAGTGGCTATTTGTTTTAAGTTCTTATTTAAATAAACAACTTGCTTTAAAACCAATACTAGCTCACCCGTGCGAATACTTTGCAAGATAGGTGTACTTACCTGATTTAATACGTAGATTAAGTTCAGTTAATTACGTTTATTTATTTACATTGGTTTATAAATAACAGTTTATAACACCTGCGTATGGAATGTAAAAAAAACAAACTAACAGCTGTCATGTTAGTTAAACAGATTGTTAATAGATGGCGCCTTTCATTAGGAACCATATGAAGTATAATATAAAAATTGTTTAATCAATTTTTGTAACGAAAACATGAACCTCAAGCTTTTTCATCAATAGCGGGGAACATAAGCTTAAAAATGATGCTTGAATAATTAATCTCGATGCAGAATTAAGGGAGATATCACTTAGGGACAAAAAAAAACCTTTGACAAATAATATAATATAAGGATTGAATTTATTACCGTGGAAAGAAAACGGGCTTTAGGTTATCTCGTTTGTCTAAACAATGTATCTTCAAAAGTCATACAAATAAATTTAAAACATTTTAGCCTAACAAACATTATCCCAAGCACTAATTAGCTACACTTGATTAAATAAATTCCACTTTGTTTATTTAACGCAAACAAATTTCCAAGTAACAGTAGACGCAGAGCCATTAGGTGTATATGCGAAACCATTACTAGCCTACGTAACAACGTCATTTCTGAAAATGGAGATGCTTCTCACAGTCTCTTCCTGGCAATATGTGCACAGGGACTGTAACTTCTTATCTTAGATAATGTGGGCCATTTGCGAACTTGCCTCGAGTAACAGTGCACAAGGGCTTAGCTATTCCCACGTGACTTGAAAGTGCCCAGGACATGACTGCTGTTAATGCACGGTAAGAAGGTAAGTAAACTACCTGTCAAATAATCGTCGTCAAATTACTTTGTCAAGGTTTTGTTAAAATAAAACTGACAGTAATGTTATAAATTATACACGATTTTCATAACGAATATTGATTATCCTTATATATTATTTCACAAAGGTGTTTCTTAGTCGCTAAGCGATATCTCTCTTAATTCTTCATAAAAAATATTTATTCGAACATAATTTAAAAGCTTATGTTCCCCGCTATTGACAAAAAAATAGACAAACAGCTTAAAATTCATGTTTTCGTTACACAAGTGTAATAAAAACAACTTTTATATTAGGCCTAGTACCAGGAGACCGAGCTAAAGCTCGATTATAAGCAGGGCCTAGTTCTCTCACGTCAATAACTATTATTGCAAATTTCCGTGAACATCGTTTAGGTTATGCCTATAACATTAAACAACTAAATAAAGGGTATGTTTATTTAGCAGAAATATTCGTTGCCATGGTAACTATAAATAGATACAACATTAGGCTTACCTCTAATAAAATACAGTTTAAAAGAAAACAGATGATTATTGTAATGGCATTGAAAACATTTGCATCAGCTGTGCTTCGTTTAAAAGAAAACAAATGATCATTGTAATGACATTGAAAACATTTGCATCAGCTGTGCTTTGTATTGTTTAAAATTGACAAATTTCACTTTTTAATTTAATAAAAAGACGTAGAAAACGAATTTTCCCAGACTGGTGACCATTTCCAATCGATTTCTCGTGGCCAAAAGCCTTATATAAAATCAAAAAATCAAAAATCCTTAGACGGAGATTCCAGATCCATTTAGCAGACAGACAATTATCTCTCGCTTTAGAAGATAGGATACTTCAAATGGTCCTAATAAAAGGCGACATCTATTACAATCTGTTTAACTAGCATGACAGCTGTTAGATTGTTTACACTCTAAGATTCTATATTTAAACTCTAAATAAATATAACGACGTAAATAAATAAACGTAATTAAGGGGATTCCTTACTCAAAAAATACTATTTTCAAAAATAAAATATAATATACATGTTTTTCTTTTTTCCCCCTGATTCTACAGTTTATAAGGTTTAAGAAAAACATAACATATTATGCCACAAAAGTGTGTAAAATTTATTCAAAGCAATGCGTGCACCTACTTTTGGTCGAGTTGAACATTTTTATGTTTGCTATTTGGACTAAAAAGATTTTTTTTTTTTAAGTAATTGCAAAGAAGGACATCAATGTTTATTATTAGGCTTTGAATGCCTCCAATATGTAAGTAAAACATATTGCAAGTAAACTTGGTTGTGCAAGTTAATCCCCTCTATGGCTGCTAGTAAAATAACTGATGGAATCTTTAAACGCGATTTCCCACAAATTTTCAATATTGATATTTTTTACACAAAAGTTCTTATAACTTTTTAACTGCTAAAGGCACAGTGTTGAAATTTTTACCACATCTTTAGTAGCTTATAATGCAACTTTTGAGGTATTTTTATTCCTCTAGGACAAATACATGAGTATTGTTTTTTTTTTTTTTAAATTGTAAATAAATCACAAATTTGTTTTATATCTATACTTATAAAAGCCAAATACCATTGACTCATCACAGTTTCTCCAAAACCACGAGGCCTACAAACATGAAATTTCGTAATAATAGGCTCTAGACGCGCACTAAGAAAGGTTTCCGAGAATTCGAAATTTTAGGGGGGGGGGGGTCAAAGTTACAAAATCACGATTTCTCAAAACCTACCGAACGGATTTGAATTAAATTTGGTTTGTAGCTTCCCTTAGGGCCGTAGGTACTCGCTAAGAAAGGGTTTAAAAAAAAATCTAAATTTTAGGGGAGATTTGGGGGGAGGGGGTCAAAGTTACTAAAAATCCCCATAAGAAATACATAGTGTAATATATTTATTGATATAATATATTTTTTGTTGATATACATTTAACTTTGATTTGTCTATCCGTGAAAAGCCGAGTCGGGCCAGCTAGTATATATATATTTTTTAAAGTTCATAACTACTAAACTTTTAGTGCTAAGAATATGACTATAACCAAAATGTTAGTGCTTTTTATATATTTCAAACCTTGATATCAAACGGCCAAATTGGTTCAGTAGTAAAAAAGTTATAAGAGATTTAAAAAAATATATAAAACAAACTAAAAAAACTAAAAAACGTATGTAAAATGTTTTTTTTTTTTTGTCAATTCCTATAAGTGCAAACAATTTTTTAGTTTCTAATGAATGTGAAAAAAGGTTCATAATTGAAAAAGACCTATTATAGAAAACCCCTATTTTCAGTATTGAATCCCCTTAACTGAATTAAATCAAGGTGTTGAATCAGAGAAGTGTAGACCTACTCCTAACTTGCGAAATATTCGCAGGGGTTGGCTAGTTATATATAATAATTATGAATAACCGACAACAATATTCTTATTTTACCATTGTACGACGGCCGTTTCGGCTATTGGGCCATTTTCAAGTTTCTTAGCATAATAATCTATTGTAAATGTTGTTTTACAAAAGAAAAAAAACAGTAGCTCTACATTAAAACAAACACACAATAATCACGGAACGCGGTAGCGTTCCGAGGGTCAAGCAATGGCACACTACAGCATGAATTTATATAAAACACACGATACATTCTTCTTGACAAAGTATCAATTGCAATTTGTAAGTATAACCAATTTAATTAATCATTTGGAACCGAATACAGACTGGACAATTTTCTGGGAGTGGTGGTTGATGAAACATAAACTGTAAATCACATTATTATATTACCTTTATTTCAAATAACCTTAATTCAGCTTTCCAGTTCCAGTTCGGATTACACTTCAGATATGGTGTCGTTCTTTGGGAGAACTCGGGAGAGTCTGTAAACATTTTTTCTATTTGCAAGAGAATTAAAAGAATAATTTGTAATTTAAAGGTAGGCAATCTTGCAGAAATGTATTAACAAAATTAAAATTTGCAACCCTTCCCTGTATATACATCCTGTTCGAATGTCCTGCTGTTCTTCAGAAGCAATTATATGGGTGTCGATCAATAAAAGCGAGGATATTCCATCGTACACAAACTAAAGTTGTTCGAGGACGGAGTGCACTATTCTGGTATCAAATTGTACAACAGGTTGCCAGACAATATAAAGGAAGTGGCTTGCATTAGATACTTTTTAAAAATAAGTTTAAAACTTTTCATGTACAGCGAGCATTTTACTCGGCGAAGGGTTACCATAGTTTTAAATAATATTGTATAGATTTGTATGTTTATTTGTACGATTTAAAATAGTTTATATAATTTTGTATATTTTATTTGTATTACTTGTATTATTTGTGTATTATATATTTACTAATGTATAAATGTGAATTCATTTGTATTGTATTATATTCTGTTCATCTGCACTATGCATGTTGTATATGTGACAACGAAAATGATTGATGCAACAATGATACGTGTACACCAAATGAGGCAATAAAACTAAACTACCTAATGACATTAGTAATTAGTTATTACAGCATCAGCGAATTATTTCTGGAAGCAAATTAACTAAACTTGATTTTCCTGTAAACATTTCAAATTAGTTTACAGCTTTATGATTTTGTCTATGTTTTCACGATATGAAAATTAAATGATGTAATGTCGGGAAAATGGTGTTAGCAACAAAACTTAAATAAAATGTGGCGACGAAAATTTTGTATTT
This sequence comes from Philaenus spumarius, assembly GCA_018207615.1. NCBI lineage: Eukaryota > Metazoa > Arthropoda > Insecta > Hemiptera > Aphrophoridae > Philaenus > Philaenus spumarius. The sequence goes on from JAGFPH010005597.1 coordinate 73,039, forward strand.
TCTTTTTCCTGCAGACTAAATCAAATAACGAACTTTAAACAAGCTAATAATAAATCAGATAATAATACACAACACCATATTAACAACTACAAATTAAACAGATACGTAAGCAAATATTATTCTATTTGACTAAATATTATAGGCCTAATAACTGTTTAAAAATTTTATTAAATGTTTTCAATAATTATAAATTACAAATACAAACAATTTTGAATGCATAACGTTCTTAAATAAATTTTAAAAGTCATTTCCTCTACAGATTGGCAGTTCGGTAACTTCAAGTAATATCCGGTTATAACTTGTATCATGGCTGCGAATAAAAAAACAATAAAACGAATTAATTTAGTGTCAGTAAATAGGAATTTTGTAAAACATACATATTTTTAAAGAACTAGTGTATAAAAGTCAAGTATTAATATTGTAACAAACAACTTTAGTAGTAAAAATAATCATATTAGCCCAAGAAATCAATAGATCAATTCATTATTGTAGACCTAGTTGTAGGCTTAATATCATTTAAAATTAAAAGCATGGATTTAGTTTTCTGGCAACAGTACTCTTTCTAACACAAACACATACATAGTTTGTAGAGCCTGCTATAGAGTGCGCATGAGATGCAATTTTAGGTTTTGTTCGTCTAGTAATAGGGCCTACAAACCGAGTGTTATAAATATTATTTTAAAGTACGAAGTTTTTGTGATCAGAATTGTCAAACCATTGATTCCAATGTTATTGTAGCAATGAAGTATTGACAAGCCCACCAATTATAAATATATAAGTAACTTTAAAATATCCAAAGTTGTGGTATTATACTATTTGCAATAAAATTATTACTAGAGTTAGAAAATTCTAACACTGTACTACAAAAATACCAGGGGGTCTTTGCCACATGCACTTTGGAGTCAGGGGGTTCTAGAATATAATGTACCTTATATTACAAAATCAGTTCAGACGATAAAATAAACGTGTGTTCGTGACCTTGATAGAATACAATAGATAACAAAGTTTCTCGTAACTAATAATTTTACTAACTCACATGCGTTTCAACGACATAGTCGCCATCTTCAATGATGCACGAGGTATTATAATCAAACTGTAATTATAAAACTACAATAATTATAGCTTGAAAATAAATAATAAGACGACTTTGAAATTCGTTTCAGTTAATCTTAAATTTATTAGTTGTGAGATTCGGTGTGTAAGGCTCGGCTCCCTACATTCAAAACGGCGAAATTTGGTATCAGTTTCAATGTTAAATAACCAAAACATACCTTCACTATTAAGCATATTTTTGTGTTGTTTTTGTCAAAAAACGAAAGCTGTATTTTTTTCTTAAAGTAAAATTGATTGTGGGTGTTGATTGCTAAGGTTTTTT
>JAGFPH010005597.1:82058-94022 GCA_018207615.1 Philaenus spumarius
TTTCTTAAAGTAAAATTGATTGTGGGTGTTGATTGCTAAGGTTTTTTGCAATATCTCTTTCTGCAACTGAGTAAAAAATTAATAAAGTTTACTATTTTTTACTATTTATAACATACGTTTATGAAAACAATTAAACGGTTTTTGAAAACATATTCAGCAATCAACATCCGCATATGACAGTACTTCATAATGAAACCAAATTTTTAAATTTTTTCCACGAATTAACGGAAAAAATTACTTAATCTGTAGCATTGCTCTTATGGGAATAGATTCAATATGGCGGACAGAGTAGCCATATTAAGTTCTATTCTACCAAGTATATTTTCTGACAAATCAAGCTCGGTACAAACATTTCTATTATTTAATATGTTTATTAAATATACAAAATAATTTCAATAGCTTTAATACAATTGTTTTAAATATAGTATGACCTACTTATAATAACGAAGAACATTATTATAATAAATGCAAATTGGTTACCTTGTTGTGTGCATTGTTGGAGATAATACTGTATATTTTTATAATTTTGTTCAACCTCGCCAGTTTAACAAACAAGACTAAATCATATTAATATAAATTATCTATGCAGAATTTAATTCTACGCGGTTAGATAAATGATACCTGAGATTTTACACTAAGCTGAGAGATAAAACACAATCTCTGGGTATTGAGGTGATTAAAATTGTATATTTTTACTGAGATAGTATGTTCATTATAAGCTAACTGACTGAGTGTCAAGCTTACTATTAGAGCATGTACAAAATCAATCGATTTTTTATGGAACGTTAAATATATTTTACATCCGTAAAGCATGTACATTATCTCATATTCAAATGAACATGAAATGAAAAGATAATAACCTTGAAAGTAAGTAAGGTAGTATTTATCAATATCAAAGTTATGCATACTAACTTCTTCTTTACGAACTTACCCTACAAGTGTTTTGTACTTTCACACATAATCTACTATAATGCACAAAATTTGTTTTCACTTTCTGTAAAAGCTTTACTGGAAATAAATGTAACAACGTAATGTATACATTTTTTATTCATTTTATATACAATGATAACTTGATATTTTTACATAATGTTCCTTATAAACTATCTGATTTTGTGCGGATCGTACAAGGGGATTTTCATGTAGCCTACACAATCGTTAAATTAAAACTGATTTTTTTTATGGAACTTTTAGAAATATTAAGTACTGGTTATGCTACATCTCATTTTCAACTTGGCCTAACCTGAAAAGTCGATAACCTTGAAAATAAATCAATTAATATTAAAATTATGCAGTTAAATTTTCTTCTTTACCACCTCACTCACCATTTTAAAAACCTGCATGTGTGCCAAATCTAATTAAAGTAACATTAATGGCCTTACGTTTACAACCAGTATACCGACTTCAACATATTTGAACATATTTGTCTAAACAAAATTACTTGTAAAACTAAGGTTTTTCACAATCTATGTCACAATCTATTTCAATGGACATTCGTTTTACTAACCGTGAAGAAAGCGTAAGAACTTAATGTAAAGAATGAATAAGTTTGTACACAAAGATGATTGTACAAATATTCTCTTACAATGAAACGAGATTACCAATAAATACTTAAATGTAAAGAAGCTCAGGTCTTATGGACTCAATTCTTATAGATTTTTTTAACTTGAAGTTGTAGTACAGCAATAGTTTTACATAATGACCCTTATAAACTATCAGATTGTGTGCGAATCGTACAAGGGGATTTTCATGTAGCCTACATAATCGTTAAATTAAAACTGATTTTTTATGGAACTTTTAGAAATATTAAGTACTGGTTATGCTACATCTCATTTTCAACTTGGCCCAACCTGAAAAGTTGATAACCTTGAAAATAAATCAATTAATATTAAAATTATGCAGTTAAATTTTCTTCTTTACCACCTCACCATTTTGAAAACCTGCATGTGTGCCAAATCTAATTAAAATAACATTTAATTAATGGCCTTAAGTTTACAACCAGTCTACCGACTTCAACATATTTGTCTAAACAAAATTACTCGTAAAACTAAGGTTTTTCAATGATCTGTCACCATCTATTTCAATTCGTTTTACTTACCGTGAAGAAAGTGTAAGAACTTAATGTAAAGAATGAATAAGTTTGTATACAAAGATTATTGTACAATGAAACGAAATACAAAGGGAAGTACCAAAGAAGTACAAAGTATACCAATGAATACTTAAATGTAAAGAAGCGCAGGTCTTATGGACTCAATTCTAATAGATTTTTCTAACTTGAAGTTGTAGTACAGCAATGAACCGCGACGCAGCGCTAGCAAACCACTTGTGTGCTTTCAAGAGCGATATTATATACTAAGGGTCGCTTTCGCTTTGTCTGGTCGCCACGTACCAGAGCTAGAGAGAAAGAAAACATTGTATCTCGCGCTCTTTCGCACTTCACCGCGAGTTAAATGGTTTGCCAGCGCTTCCTCACGGTTCATTGCTGCACTACAACCTAAAGTTAGAAAAATCTATTAGAATTTAGTACACAGGACATGCGCTTCTTAACTTTTAAGTATTCATTGGTATTACTCAGTTCTATGTTCACAAACGTTGAATTTCTGGTCTTTAGTTATGCCCTTGAAGCAATAATGCCATAAATTGTCTAAATTTAAACTATAGTACATTTGGTAAAAAAAACGATCGTACCCATGTGCAGAATTGTCGTACACGATACAGATTGAAATGTTAGTGTTAGTACAAAGCAAAATAAACTAGACTTGATAGAATCAAACTTGAACACAGAATTTCACAACTAATGCGTTTTGAACAACAGAGTCTCCGTCTTCAGTGATGCAAGAGGTTCAGTATTCAAACTAAAACAGTTGGTTATGTAGATTTTAAATGATTTTTGAAGTGAAAACTTCTTTAGCGGCGTTGGGCACTTTTTGCTTGGGGAAAAAGCATTGAATTCGCGACCGTTACCACTCGAGATATAGTATGTATTATATATATATATATATATATATGTATGTACGCAACGCGAATATACTACATAGCACTTCTTATTGGGAGAGGAAAAAGCATCAAACTCGCGACCGTCACCGCTCGAGATATAGTACATCTTTGTATAACATATTTGATTATTAATTTCTTTACTGTAATATTAACAACTTCTAAATCATTTGATCTATCAATATGAAATAAAAGATAACTAAAAGATAATATTTTTACCTTTCTTTAAATATATAATAACGGATATAAATAAACAATTTGAACAAATAGGCCTACAGTTTTATAATCCTTATAATTGTACACATTTACCGAGTTAAAAATCCCCGTAGTCATAGAAGTTATCACTTCCAACGTGTGGTCTTAAGCACACCCAGTTAATTTTTTTTGTACTATTCTCTGTTTAAATTAACTAAATATTAATAACTAAGCGTATCCTAATTTAACATACGTAATAAAAACCAAATAAATTTTGTAACACACAACAAATAACATAATAAATAATTTCATCATAAGATTAGAACACCGTTATTTCCGTTTAGTAATTGTGAGGGAGTATTTAGCACAGAGATAGTGTGGCACTTGGAGAGAGAACAGAAAGCGTTGTGGTGGGGAGGTTTAGTTGTTCTGCTGAATCTCAAGGCTTGAATCGCTTCCTCCACCACTAAAGAATAAGTAGAAAACTAGCCTATATAACCTCTGTGACCACAGAATTAATTAGACTGGCCATGCTACAAGCCTGTACATTGTGAGTTGAAGCTAGGTCGGCCATCTTGTGTGAGGATAGAAACAAGAGCGAGACTAGAGAGGAGTGAAATTTTCAGTGGTTTCATTTATTTTTTCAGTGAACTATTCATTTACAACTAGGTTTCAATAGCTGAAAATGCTCGAAAATCTTTTCAAATTTGACAAACTTACAGTTTAATAGTGTGGGACGCTAATTGTGTGTTCACAACTTGAAAATAAAAATGGTTTGGCACTTTAAAAATCGAATAAAGTCCAAACTTTTTATACTTTTAATTCATGATATCAGAAAGTTGTATTGCAAGAAAAGGTTTTGTTTTTAGGGCAGGTGCGTAATGTAAGCGAGAGAAATATAGCTGAAAAGCAACATTTTCCGTAAAGTATTTCTTGAAAAAATTTGCTATTGTAGTTTCTACCATAGAACAGTTAGAACACGAGTTTCGCTTCACGGGTAATGTGGCAAAACGTACGGGGGGCCGGCCGCTGGCTCGCGACTTGAATCCGCCATATTGTGTGAGTACAGTACTAGACTCTAAAACTGGCCTCACTCTTGCGTTCGACTTGTCCAGTCTACTTAATTCTGTGGTCGATGTACTGAACTCACGGCTTTAATCGGTTCGCCTACCACTCAAGAATAAGTAGAAAACTATATAACCTATATACTCAAGGTCAAGCTACGTCACATATTAAATTACATTTAACTATCCAACCAAATGCAATAACTTTCAGTATTAGATTGTTCACCAAAACACCTTGTTTCGCGAACATTTTCTTTTTTTCACAACGATATTGTTCTATATTACAAGTAGCATAAAACTACCTCATTTTGTATACAGTCCTGAGGTAAAATATCTCACAAAGGTCAAATATTGTACAAATACGTTAATTATCGTACATCCGGCAAGACTGTTTTGAAGCGAGAATTAATCAGTAGTGAATAGCAGAGGTGATACAGAGTGGCACTGTAGATTAGTCACAAAGTGCTCAGTTGTTCTACAGAGTGATCTGTGTAATACGAGATTTATCCATGATAGCAGCTGTTATTTCTCAGCTGTGTTGTGGTTGTGTGTCTGCTTCGTTGTATCGCATCCTATTAAATAAATTTCAGTTAATTTCGATTCACCTAAAAATGAATTACAATAAAATAAATAATAATAAACAAAAAGTAAATACATTTTAAACAAGTCTACTTTTGGGAAAGAAGCACTACATAATTAATAAAAATAATTCGTTAACGCAGTGGAACCGCTGACGTGAGTTGAGCGAATTTCCAAAATGAAGTTTACTCGTTTTAGGGTTTCAACCAACTGTTTCTGAAATTGGTCTACTCACGAAAGCGTTGATAACCTGCGTGTAAAATATACAGGGTGGTTATAAAGTCACTTCCCCCCTCCTTTAACTTTTGTGTTTGTTAAAACAAACAAATATCCTTTGGGGAACTATACTAACTTAACCCAAAGTATCTTTTGAAGCAATCGGAAATTTTGAGTGTCCCCTAAAATGGGGGATATTGGGGGGCAACTCAAAAATTTTAAAAGGGAAGTATGGTCATATGAAACCTCATTTTAAAGGTATATTTAAGACTAGGAAAATGATATAAAGAAAATAAAAATCGGACCACCCTAAACAAAATGGAGAACCGAAACGTGTTGAAATAAATCGACATAAGTTGCTAATATCTCGAAAAGGAAGAGTTTTTAGAGAAAATTTCAAGAGGCAAAAAATGTTTATTTCAAAGTACTCGACCTAAAAAATTGCTTCCAAAATGATTTCGTAAATTTTATTTTCTACAAAATTTTCTAAGATGTAGGAGTCGACTTAATAACGTTTTAATGAGAGGCTAGTCCTGCGTCATCGATTTGGAAGCATCGATTTAGGGCAACCATTTTGTTTTGGGTGGTCCGATTTTTAAAACTTTATCACATGACCAAACTTCCCTTTAAAAAATTTTGAGTTGCTCCCAAAATCGCCCATTTTTAGGGGACACTCAAAATTTCCGATTGCTTCAAAAGATACTTTGGGTTAAGTTAGTATCGTTCCCCAAAGGATATTTATTTTTTTAACAAACACAAAAGGTGAGGGGGGGGGGGGGGGAATGACTTCATAACCACCCTGTATATTAGTTAATGCGTTTTTATTTCAGACTTTACCCCCGGCTCAAGCATTTAGTATTCGGCTCGAAACGGAAAAAATCTCATTGAGAGTTTACACCTAGACCTCTTGGCTTCGGATTATGGACTGCTTCGCTTAGCTCGCAGCAAACAATCTTCCTTTCTGAGTTTGTATCCCGGCCATCCTCTTTAGTGGATTTTACCCGTGTACTTATATTGTATTAATGATTTTATCAGTTTTGGATGGACCAGACGGTCTATGAGGTAGTGTAAAAAGAACTAAATGTACATAATAATATACTTTGTATTATTTTAGATAAACCTACAAAAAGTTTCATTCTAGTACGAAAATACTCCAAAAAATAACAATTGTTCAAACAACGTGTTTCTAGTTGTTGGATTTGTTTGGTTAACGAACTCGTCTTAGCGGCTTAGAAATCCATATTTGTGAACCAAAACGGACGTAAAATGTGAAAATCTAGAGTGCGAAAACATAATTATATACATATATATAACCTTTAATTACACTACAAAACGTGTTTTGGGTAACATAATCGGTGCTCATTTCCAACTACCGACCTTAGGTCTCACCATAATAGTCACTGCAATAGCTTGTCTTTCCCAAGAAAATTCGCTAACAACTAACAATACATTTTCTTACAAACAGTTAATATTTAAACGAGTTTCGATTACTAAGTCATCTTCATCAATGATGGTTAAAAAGGTATGACTGTAACTGTAACCATCGCTGATGATGATCACTTGAACATCGAAACGCGTTTGAGTATTACACGTTTTTCGTGGGAGACTGTGTTATTTTTATTATTTGTATACAGAATTTGATATTAGTTTTACTGATATAGTGGTTCAGAGTGTCAGATTGAAAATCGCCCAATATGCTACATTTACAACTTCCACACAGTTGAGTTGGTTCAATCTTATTTACTGGCTATCAGTCTACTTCCGTTATATCGCTCACCCGTCTGTATCAGCATAACCACCATGAAGGAAAGGCAATGATAATTCTTAAACACGGAGTCCGCAATCAAAAGTTTGTTAAATAATAAAACACAAATAAAATGGTATAATGTGTTGAGTATTATTATGGTTTCCTGATGTACACTTCGGTAACCGAGTTACCACCATGGTAGTGTTCTAAATATAAACTAATGCTAACAAAAATATTTTTTTATAAAACTGAACTGTAATATTAATATTTCCAACACTTTCTTCATGTAGATTATTATAGTTTACCTTTTGACAACGGCAGGTAGCAGTGGCTAACGTTACTTGTCCCTGTCCTCGGGAATGACTTAATTTATTTTATAATATCTTAAACTACTGTACTTAAAATCAAAACTCAAAATGAATGTAGATAAAAATATAAATGGGAATATCTTACAAATATAGAACATTCTAAATACAAAAGGCAGATATTCTATAATTTCAGCAGAAGAACAGTTATTGTAGTTTTATATTTTAATATCTTTCAAAACGTAGACATTCACATTGATATTTCTACTTCAAATATTAGAGGCAGTTTTAAACATCATTATTAAGTACTTTTTTTAGTTTTGCAATGTTCTACCTTTAGCAAAATCTTTTTTTTACCTGATATGATACATTTTGTATTTAATTTGCGGTAAACAATATATAATGAATCGTTTTGAGTTTATACAATTGTGTTATGGTGTTTCAGTTATAAAGAAATGAGTGTATAATTATTTATTGTGTTTTTGAGTTAAATTAGTTATATTAAAGTGATATAATTTCAGTTCTGTTTAGTGATGAATTTGAGTAAACAAGTTTTTTTCTGAAACAAATTTTTGAAATTGATTTATATTTGAATACATTTTTATTTACAACTAAATTACAAAACTCTCAAATATATAAAACAAATACAAACATGTTTTACTACATTTTATGTATGAATAAAGTTGAATATTTTTGGTTCTTGCATCAAACAATTTTTTAGATGCAAAAATACATTTTTGAGACATTTGGAACACTTTTCGATTGAGATATAGTTACTATACTTTTCGATTTTTTTTAAATGATTTAAAAATTTACAAAAATTCTGAGAAGTTTGCACTGAAACTTTGTAGGGTTAAACAAATGTGTTTCACTTTATTTGATTTTGAAGTGAATAGTAGGATGGGGAAAGCCTTCGCAGTAATAATTTGAAATAAATTGCTTATTATTATTTTTTTTTAACCACAACCTAACCTAACCTACCTACCTCAGCAGGGTGCTTGTATTGTCCTTTCGAGTGCCCTTTCTACAAGAGACACGTTTGTCATTGTTCCACGCTACTGCCTTTTAGTACTGAGAAAACAGAATTGCGTCCATTCCAAGAACAGGGCCAGTGGAACCATTGTCCCAATTGAATAGATTGGGACGACTACATTTTGTTGTGTTACATCATTAATTCTTCCAACGTGAAAGGGATTTGTTGACGGAAACCCATTCCCTTTGTGCCGACAAATTGAGAGTGGTGTAAATTGTAAACGGTTTTTATATTGCAACCAAAATACTGGAATTACTGAACAATGGATGTGCTTTGTACCATATGCAATTTTTTTACCATCAATTTAATTAGTTGTTTATATTATTCTTAGCTCCAGCCAACCAGAAACGTATTTCAATCTCATCTTTCATCGAATTAGTTTATTATTTTACTGGTGCTTCATGTGCTAGAGCGCATTTATCACTCTATGTTTGGAAAAGTTGATTACATTTTTGTAACTTGTCAGTTCTGTGAATGGCTTATGCATCAAATTACACAAAAAGAACAAAAGCGTAAAGAACACATTTTGGTAAAGTCTAGAGGTATATACCATCCTTTCATTCGTTAAAAACCCATATTTTGACTTTCCCTTCTGTCTATATATTGCCGTTGTTTTTCTTTTCTAAGTTCCATTTAAAAAATAACAAAATAACAGTGATTATAACACCAGACAACAAATAATTTTAGTGTTCCAAGCTACAGACTGACTTGTTATAACTGGTAAATCAGTCACAATTTCCAGGGTCGTTCTTCATAACATTCTTCCCAAAAGACTTAAAATAATAACGGTGGAGAGGACGTAAAAAATATTCAATATTTATGAAAATCAAATTTGTATTCCATACATTAATTCATGGGACATTCTTCATACGTTAAGAAATGCTAGAAGATATTGGTTTTCACCTTTTTTTAATAAATAAATATGTTAGTATTTAAATGTTGACAATTCTTATACAATGCACATTATTGACTGGTGCTGTAAATAAATACAATAAAATAAATTGACTTGCTAAATAGAAATTATTAAATTCTCAATCGTTTATAAAACAACCCTCATTATTACCTAATTTAAATAGGAAAGATAAGATATTGCAGTGGTAGACAAATTTAGTAAATAGTCATAACCCTAAAACATATCAAATTAAATGTGGAAAATAATTTATTTTTATTATTTTGCGATATGATCGACTCTTAGAAAACATCAGTTTGATGACAATAAACAGTAGAAGTGGTATTTCGGCTTAGTATGACAAAGGTTCCGTACTGTCAGAATTTTAAAAGTTAATAGTAAACACACAGAATATACAATGCTAACAGTTTTGCACATCAAAGGCTCCCAAACACATTTTCACTTTACAGCGCTGGGATAAAAAGAAATACAACTTTTCTTGAACTCTTTGGAAAGATTTGGATTCTCTAAAACTTTTGTTTTATATATTTCGAATACTTTGATGTAGTACGTTTGGACATGATTAGGGTACAGGGATTATTTCCAAAAACAATATTTCCTTTCATATTTTTTCACAATAGATTCAATAGAACATGGACTAAGACCGGGATTCAGACCCAGGGCCTTTAGCGACGATCTGCTAACTGAGCTAACCTGATACAGTAGTTATCGCACTTGTTTTACTGAATTTGTATGAACTAGAGAGTTATTTCCTAGTTTCAAACGACATTGAATCTAATCTTAGCTCTGTTTACAAGCCAACAGTTGTGTCATTTAATGATAATTTTAAAATTATAATACAATTTTCACTATAAACTTTCCCAGCAAAGGTTCGTTTAGTTAAATTGTAAGTGATACAACCTGGACCAAGGCTGGGATTCGAACCAAAGACCTTAAACGTTTCGTGCTGATACGCTTCCAATTGAGCCAACGCTACCAACTGACGTAATACTCTGATAGAAATTGAATTTCTGTATGCCTTTTAATAGTGGAAAACAATACTGCAGCTAAGTACTAGTGTAAATGGGGAGTATATTGAAGCAGACACACATTAACATTGTAATTAAAATGAATTAAATTGAGTTACTTTTTTAGCGAATTTCCATAGGAAAAATGAGCTATTGCAGTGGCCCTTATGGTAAGACCCAAGGTCGGAAGTAGCAAATGAGCACTGGTCATGGTCCCCAGAACACGGGTTGTCATTTAAAATTATATGTGTTCTCGCACTCTAGCGGCCGCATTTTAAGTCCGATTTGGTTCAAGTGTGATACACATGTTGGTTGTCTACGAAGCTCGGACCAGTTCGTTAGCCAAAAAAAATCCAACAACCGGAAGCACGTTTTTTGACCGGAAGTAGCTATTTCTTGAGATTTTTCCTACGAGAATAAATGTTTTTTGAAGTTTTTTCTATAAATGCAGGAGTTACAAAAATAAATGCAGAATGTTATTCTGCACATTTTGTTTTTTTACGCGACCTTATAGCTCCCTTCATTCCCCCAAAATCGATCCAAACGTAAAATACCATAAAAGTAAACGGTTCAAAGCCATGTGGTGGATTTTACCGTGGGGTTGGCGTGCGAAGCACGCAATGCATTGTGTATTGAAGAGACTTCCAATACGGAGGTTAGCGTGCGAAGCATGCAATGCTTTGTGTATTGAAGAGACTCCCAATATGCGGAATGGCGTGCGAACCTTAGTAGTTTTCGCTCTACGTTTATTCTACGTCAGTTAGTTAGGACAAAGCCGCTTATATATATATATATATATATGTTAGAGGTAAAGTAGGTTCTCCAGTAAGAGTTGACCCTGCTAAGGTAAACTCGACTTTTACCGATCATTTCAGCTAAAGTTGGTTAAAAGCGAAAAGCGAGGAATTTTGATTAACATTTACTAGTCAGAGTTGACTATACCTGGGAAAAATATATTCTTACTGACTTGAGTTAGTAAAAGTAGACTTTTTGCAAGGAAATGGTCTACTACCTAATAAAAACCAATACAAAAATATTGGGTCTGCGTCGGACCAGACGATGGAAGTTATACTTCATTGGCCATTCGTATATTCGTATATTCGTATACTTTCCTATAATTTTTGAAGAAAATAAATTTCACAGCAGGGTGTCGAACCAGAGATTCTAGCGTGGAAGTCGAGTGCGTTAACAACTCACCCACCGATACTCTTGAGGTATCTCTTGTAGAGAAAAGGTATAAAAGGGAACTTTCCGGATTTTACTCCTAACGCGTGAAGCGGTTTCTCTACCGACACCCCATCCCGCAACAACGGGCGCAAAGAAGTGTAACTTCAAAAAACAAATCTTTTTATAATACAAAGAGAGATAAAAACTGTTTATCATTTATTACAGCAAGGCAAAGATTTGCGACACTTTGAGTTGCAGAGCACATCTTTCTTCTTAAACATGAACTTCTTGGATTTGCATTTTAGTGTTGCAAGAGCATTTGAAAAATGCTTGTCCATTTCCAAGTGATTGTAAAGTTGTAACAGCCCTCACAGCTATTGTTTTATCTATAGGTTTATTTATCCATCAGCTATTGTTTCCTAACCTAACCTGAATCCTTGGTCACTATTGCACTTCAACAAATAGACGAGTAATGGCGACTGCCTGGTAGGGATAATCAAAACAAAGATAAGGGCGCAGTTACATGTGGAGAGCAACATCTTTGAATTAACTTTTACTAAACCACTGCAGGCATAGTTAACTCTTCCAAGGAAATATGATCTATTTATTTTTAATCAACTTTTACTGATACTTTTAGTAAGTGTTTACTCTTCCTAGGCAGAGTCAACTCTCCCTAACAATATACATAGATAATACTAAGTTTATTACCCAGTAATGCACTTTTCTTGTATGTATTCAAACTAAATAAAA
>JAGFPH010005598.1:18191-31199 GCA_018207615.1 Philaenus spumarius
TTTTTCCGATCACCCTGGCGTTTTGGAACACCCTGTATAGGCTGCGATCGCAGGTTTGTAAATTTTTCCGATCACCCTGGAGATGGCTAACTAGATGGCAACGGTTTGTAAATTTAACGCCGTCGTTTTACAGTTCATATACATATCTTTTCGATCACCCTGGCGTTTTGGAACACCCTTTATGTATAGGCTGCGAAAATGGCTGCGATCGACGGATTATAAATTTAGCGTCGTCGTTTAACAATACACATACACATCTTTCCGATCACAAAGGCGTTTTGAAACGCCCTGTATAATCACCGACAAGATGGCTAACTAGGTAGTGACTGATTGTAAATTTAGCACCGTCGTTTAACAATGCACATAAAAATTTTTCCGATCACCCGGTCGTTTTGGAACACCCTGTATAGGCTGTAATATATCGATAAGATGGCGAACTAGGTGACAACAGATTATAAAAGTAGCGACGTCGTTTAACATCGAGGATACACATCTTTCCGATCACCAGGGCGTTTTCGAACATCCTGTACATATAGGAGATGTCCGACAAAGATGACGAGGTCGACGCACAACAACGACGTTTCCACAAATATGGCGACGCACAACGTCGACGCTTCCCATGTCCGACAGCGAAGACGACGCACAACGACGACGCTTTCCATGTATGGCGACGCACAACAACGACGCTTTCCAAGTCCGACGACGCACAACGACGACGCTTCCCATGTATGACGACGCACAACAACGACGCTTTCACAAAGATGACGACACAAAACAACGACGCTCCCGTCAAAGACGGACATTCAATTTTATAATTATTACAATAAAGATGGCTGCCAAAATGGCGGCGAAAAGTTGGCGGAAAACCCACCCCCACACCCACCACCACACCCACCCCCACAGTCACGTGACCAAATGCGGCTCTCTGATTGGCTCAATCGTAGGCCCATAAGAGCCCATGTTACCGATAAAGTATGGCCATGACTACTTAGGTACAATTTTTTAATAAACATCTTGAACTATTGATCTGATTTTTTTACTGTTGTAAACTAGCCCGAAACTTACATTGAAACAAGACCGTAGCCCTTGAGGGGTTAGGGGGTCAAACCTACCCCCTGAAATCCCGAAATTTAGTAGTAACAATTAACACTAGGTTTAAAAAGTGCAAATTAAATAATTATAAAATACACAACACAACAGAGGATCCAGCAACATATTTTACAGCATTGTAAAAATATTGTGCATTGCATTCATTCTAATATTTACATTTGCTTTATTAAACAACAAAGGACAATACACATGGATGCAGTAGGTTACAGCCTTACTCAATTGTGAGCTTAATCTGATCTATTAAATAAGAAAACTATGAAGGTTCGACAAAAATACACGCAATGCACTGTGTACTGAAAATACCCCTAATATGGGTGTTGTCGTGCGAAGTACGCAATGCATTGTGCATTGAAAATACTCCCAATACGGGAATTGGCAAGCGAAACACGCAATGCACTGTGTACTGAAAATACTCCCAATATGGGGGTTGGCGTGCATGCACTCTGCGTCGGCCGCTTCTCTGCGTCGGCCGCTTCTGGGCGTGCACGTGTGCGGCTACCTGCAAATGAATCTAACGGACTATTTATGTTTTATGTACATATGTTTTAAATGTGTTAGTGTGTTTTTTAGTAATTGACGAGCATTATATACAGGGTGTTACAAAAATGTGTGATGGGCTATACAGTACCTGATTCTACATGCAAAAATAAGTCGAAAATGTAGTATAACATTTTTTCGATTTCGGCTTAGTTTAGCCGTAATCCGCCATTTTGTTTTTTTACAAAAACTCACTGTAACTTTGGAAATAGATAATATATCGACTTCAAATTTGCAATAAGCATTTTATATGTTACGATTAACAAGCGTACCAAACGCAAAGAATTTATTTTTATAATTTTCAAAATGGCGGCCGTTACAAATTTTTAACGTGGAATATCTTTAAAACCGTTAACTTTACAAAAAAATTACAAGATACAAAATATTTTCCTTTTTTAACGAAAGACAAAATGCTTTTTTTGTAGTTTCAGTAGGTCAAAGGACAACCGAGTTATCGACAAAAAACATAATTTCTTGGTAATTGTTTACAAGCGAATTGCGGCTAAACTAAGCCGAAATCGAAAAAGTGTTATACTACATTTTCGACTTATTTTTGCATGTAGAATCTGATAGCCTAGAGCCTGATAGCCGCTAGAAAAACAACTACACAAATTGTTCAATTTCAAAAAATTGTGGTTTTAGGCTAATTTTCGTTGTAGACAATTACCAAGAAATTATGTTTTTTGTCGATAACTCGGTTGTCCTTTGACCTACTGAAACTACAAAAAAAGCATTTTGTCTTTCGTTAAAAAAGGAAAATATTTTGTATCTTGTAATTTTTTTGTAAAGTTAACGGTTTTAAAGATATTCCACGTTAAAAATTTGTAACGGCCGCCATTTAGAAAATTATAAAAATAAATTCTTTGCGTTTGGTACGCTTGTTAATCGTAACATATAAAATGCTTATTGCAAATTTGAAGTCGATATCTTATCTATTTCCAAAGTTACAGTGAGTTTTTGTAAAAAAACAAAATGGCGGATTACGGCTAAACTAAGCCGAAATCGAAAAAATGTTATTCTACATTTTCGACTTATTTTTGCATGTAGAATCAGGTCCTGTATAGCTCATCACACATTTTTGTAACACCCTGTATATGCTATAAAAACTTTTAATTAATTTAATTCGAAAATGCCTGAAAAATAGGCGAAACGCGACATCATTTAAACTGTGACCAAACAGGACTGCGATCAGAAACTCCAAAAAGGTATTTATATTAATGCTAAAATTATACTTAAAACCTTTTATCTATGCTAATATTATAAAGAGGTAAAGTTTGTTTGTATGTAGGGTGTAATCTCTGGAACTACTGAACCGATTGAACAAATAGTTTTATTAATAAAAAGCTACACTATCCCAGAGTAACATAGGCTATAATTCATTTCGTTAAAAATATTTTTTCATTTCAATATTTGTAAATTTAGTCGGAGAAAATTCTTAGGTTAAGCCTAGACTGATAAATGAACACATGTTACCATAAGAACGAATTGAATAAAATAAGAGATAACAGCTGTTTGCTCTAATATTTCTATTAACAGCTAATTTCAAACTGTGTATTTTTATATTTTAATTAGGTTAGATTTTTATTAAAGTGTAGACCTAAGCCTTTAGAAGTGGTTCTTTTAACCTTTATTATAACTGCAGTTATAAAATATATGAAATAATTTTATTTGAACATTTAACATTATTTACCGCCTTAACTTTTTAGTTATTAATAATCCTACACCTTTATTATAAAAAGAAACCATAACATGATTATGTGTATAGAAGATTCCAACCGGGTTGGCGTGCGGAGCACGCAGGAGTTTCCCCTAGTGAATAATAAATGTTTGATTGGCAAACTGTTGAACGGTGATACAAAAGACTGCAAATACATTAGAGCAAGAACTACAGTGTAGACGCTACTAACGCCATCTATTGGTAACAAAATATTTACATCATTTTCACAATTGTAGAATAGACACATGTCATATAACGTGTATAAAATCAGTGCAATCAAAGTGTTTAGTTTCTCGCCTATTTCTTCTTTAATTTACTTCATGTCATACAAGCCTTCAAGGTTTTTAATCCAAAGCAGATTGCAAATATTTCACAGTTTGAACGTAAATCAAACAAACCCTGCTAATATAAAACCAATCGGATAGGCCTACAGTATTGTATTTCCATGAGAAAATATTATTTTAAAATAAAACTGCTCTGGTACGTGAATCAAGGTGTAATTTGTTACGTGGTTGGGCCAGAGATAGTTTTATTAATTCGTTGCTGCCAATATGGTTTTGTAAGGAATTACCTTTAAATGTAATTAATACTAATGTACAGCTATACTGCTTTATGCAATTAAAATGGGGTTTAGTGGGGTTTTATTTGCAAATATGGAAAAGGTTTTATTTGAATAACAAACTGTTTGGAAATACTAAGGTGTTTAGGAGACCCTTGCCTACTAACAAGTTGTATAATTTCTTCTTCATATTTATAGAGGAATAGTAATTACATTAAAGCTAAGTTGGTAAATAATAATAAATGTCTAAATCAAGTTATTTAAGGTTATGGTGAAGCAGGATTTATAATAAAGTTTAAAAAGAACCCGCCTAACGCTGAACACTAATATAACCGTGTTATTTAATATTAAATGTATATTGCTTGATAGGCTCTGCCTAGTTGTAATTAATAATAAATTTAAAAAAAAAAAAAATATCACTTTCCTCCAAATATATAATTAACTGTCGATTGTAATACTTTTAAGAAATATCCTACTTTGAAGTTTAGAATATCTTCAATTAGCTGATATATATATATATATATTAAATGGGCAAATGGCAACATTTTTTAAACTACTCATAAACTCAAACTTTATTTAAAACATGTTTTAAAGTTTCGGTACTTTACCACCAAGTTAAACACAGACAATTGAGAATAATAATATATAGTACATTATTGGTGAGTAGTTTTCACCGAGTTTTACTCACCAATTGATATTAAATTTGTGTAAACACCCTCTTTGGTGTCTGATAGACAAAATTGTTTAAGAAAACATCCAACAGACAAACCCTTATCAACACAAAAGCTCCCACCCTTACTATAGAAATGTATATATACCGTATTACTTATAATACAAACTTGTCTGTATAATTTTATCCGATTTTGCAGAACAATTACTTACCCTACTTTAATAAAACTTATGTTTATAGGCTATTAATATCCAAATCAATATTGAATGCCAGTAAAATTACCTTATTTTGGGTTTCAGTCACGTGACTTTTTCGTACTTCATCTGAGGCTATTACACATTATTTAAAATGTATGTAGCAAAGTATCAAACTATTTCAAGTGTGTTTACATTGTACATAGTGGAAGGTAATATATATTAAATATAAGTTTATAACCTGGTATAACCTCCCAAATAATCCTTTAAAATTTCTTAGGATTGGTTTCTATGGTTCACCGGAATCTTTAGATAATCCTTCATGGTCGTCGTCTTTAACTTAATGTTGTGTAGTTTAACCATCAGTGATGAGATTTTAAATTACTGTTTGGAAGATTTTAATAAGGTGGTAATAATTATTTAAATAAAAAACATTTTTTTAATATGCCATATTTTTAATACGGACTAAAAAGTCTAAAATAATTTCTCTTAGCCCCATAAAGATTATCCTGAAAATCTGGATTTTGAAATTTTAATATTTATGAAAGTACTTGTAAGATTGAAAACGAAAATCGTGGGGTGTATGCAATAGATAATAATAAAGAGTAGCTGCAGTTAAGAAAAATCAAACAAAAGTTCATATTAAATCATTAAAATGTGCAGTATGTTCAATTAAATTGCTACTACTTTTTGAACTAATCATAGTTGTCATCCAGTTTTGAGCTATGTTGAAAGTTTTAAATGTCTAGATAATCAGGAAGTTATTTTAAAATCAACTGCAATATTTTTGCTGAACATACAGACTGGAATGTAAGTTAATGAAAACGTTGTAAAATTAGTTATTAATTTAACTTTACAATTCAGGAAGAAGAACTTACCTGTGTTAAGTACCAAAAAATGTTATAAACGTGTAGGCAATACAAGCTAAAAATAATAATAAATATTGTTTTCAATGTCGTACACACGAGTTATTTAGTCTATTGGTTCAATAAATGAAGTAAAACCGTACAAGGGAGATATCATCGATCAATATCTGTTGTGAAAAGGGTGGTTCAGTCGGTATAGCGTTACCACGGAATGGTAAAGGTCCTGGTTTCAAATCCCAGTCTTGGTCCATGCATTTTCACTTGTAATTTAATTAAAAGCTAAACGCTTGAACTGTAAAGACTGAAAATACTTCTAACTAAAGATAATGTAAACCAGCGGTTCTCAACCTGGAGGACTCAAAAGAATATTCGGGGGCTAGTGATAAATAAAGACTAGTGAAATACATGCAGTGACAATTTTCTCATTGATTATATACATGTTTTAACAATTACGGAATCAGAATCTTTTCTTTCACCTATAATTTCCTTAGTTAGGCTGGTTTTTAAATAATTTGTAATGTTCTTCTTACACTAAAGAAGGTGGAGCGAAATTGGCCCAAAAATTTTTCAAACTAAATTAAGGTACATTTTTTTTTAACATGCATTTTTCTATATACAAATATTTCATTTTCGAAATATTAAGCGATTTTCATACTATTCCCTCGCCTATATCAAGAAACTCGATAACTGTTTATTCTGCACGTCATATTACCTTCTCATTTGATACATTTGTCTTCTTGTTTATCCGCCTTTCTAAAGCCTTTTAAAGCGAAAGAAATACAAAGCTAAGAAAGGCGGATAAACAAGAAGACAAATGTTTCAAGCATCTTAGCGGAAATGAGAATAACAAATGCAGTGATTCTCATTTGATTACAATATGCATGTTGATCACTATGCATCTATTTATGGTGACAGCGGACTGTAATGTTTAGTTTAATGTATTCAGTTAATACAACACAAATCACACTGTCAAGCAGTGAACATTGTCCATCAAGGCCTAACATAACTCCAGCATGTTGTATAAGTAAACACGGGCCATCCATTATTAATTATGCTATGACATTAAAGCAGTGGTATAGCGCAATATGGGTGTAACTTTAGTTTGTATAAAGATACCAAAAACGTTTAAAAAATGTTTTATAATATTTGCGTAGCTTTGAAATAACTTAATCCAGTTTTTATGTTCTTATTGAACCCACAAATGTTACAAAACATGTTTCGGTAGGCGTACTAGACCGTTCAAGCTTTCTAATGTATGCTGCATCTCTAGTACGCTCAACATAAAATGTTATAAAAAACAACTTAAAAATAATTCGACCACGCAGCTGAACCGCTGACGTGAGTTGAGCAAATTTCTAAAATTAAGTTTATAGTCCTATGTTTTAGGGTTTCAACCGACAATTTGGGAATTAGATCTCACGATGGTAGCTGCAAAATGGTTCGCACGCCATTCCGCAAATTGGAAGTAACTTCAACCCCAGTTTTCTTCTCACGCAACCCCCGTTTAGGGAATATCTTCAATACACAATGCATTGTTTGCATTGCTATTGCACAATGCGTTTTTCGCTCGCCAACTCCACGTTAGAATCCATCACATGTCTTTGAACCGGGTACTTATATGGTATTTTACGTTTTGATCGATTTTGGGGAACCAAGCGAGCTATAAGGGTCGCGTAAAAATACAAAATATGCAGAATAACATCACACATTTATATTTGTAGAAAAAAATCAAAAACAAATACATTCTCGTAGGAAAAATCTCAAAAAATAGTTACTTCCGGTCAAAAAACGTGCTTCTGATTATTGAATTAACGAACTCGTCCAAGCGTCCTAGACAACCAACATGTGTACCAAATTTGCACCAAATCGGACTTAAAATGCGGCCGCTAGAGTGCGAACACATATATACATATATATATATATGATTTTTTAATGACACCCCAAAACGTGTTCTGGGGACCATAATTGATGTTCATTTGTTACTCCCGTCCTTGGGTCTTACCATAAGGGCCACTGCAATAGCTCATATTTTCTATGGAAATTCGCTAATAAAATAGGCTCAATACTTTAACCATGACATCATATTCGCTTCTTTATGGGTAGATTTGACCATATCTTAACAAAATGACATTGCATGCTATTTTAACCAATAAACAAGTAAAAAAAATAATAATAATATATTGAGGAATCTGTGAAAACTTATTATTATCCAGTAAGTATTTAAAAACTTTATTCTATGACGAGGTGTTTTGCATTAAATATTATTTAACCATTTAAATTAAAAATAATAAACAACAATAAAATATGTGCCATTTCTGTTATCCGAATATTTAATTTGAAGTGGTAAGTACAATTATTATTTTTAAACATCTGTAGGTATTTATGATTACATTTTACGCACACCCACAGTAGGGTCAGGGCGTAAATTTGGAGTATTGGTTAGTTAGCTTACCCGAAACATTTATTTCGATTACTTACATTTAGTAATGGGGTAACTGCCCTAACACCATACACCTTTACTTCCCATGAGAACAGAGAGCCTAAATTTAGCAAAATTGTTTCATTTGTTATACACAAACAAATTAGATTATTTTGACTATCGTCTCATTTTGATTATTTACGCTTAACTTATGACAAATTAGATACCAACTCCTAAAACAACAAACATTCATTATTTTACTTCTCCATCAAAATTTTGAAATTTGCTTCTAGAGAGAGGAAATTTGGTACATTTATTTTGTAACTACACAGTAAAAGTAAACAAATTTAAATTTGCTCACTGCGATCTAAGGCATTCAAATGGGCTGACCACCCGTATACAATAAATATGAACTTCCTACAAACTAGATAGCTGCAATTTGGTATGCATTATTCACAGATAACATAAAGAAAGATAAACCATTAGATTTTGATTACTTGAGTATAAGGGGTGAAATAAGATAACTACCCTCACAAATAATAATTCCTACACTTGCTAGTAAGCTGCAAGATAAGTCACTAATTAGTACCAATATAAAGAGAATAGCCTGAAGTTAGTAGATACAATACCGAAACTCCTATAAGTAGTATAAAAAACTGTTTGTCCATATAAAATTTTAATGTTCTGCTAATTTAGATTTTTAGCGTTCATACAATAATCAGACATAAGTAAAATAGCTAACAACTCTAAACATAGTCATAGGCTAATTTGCAGTTGCATTTTAAATTAACAGGTGAATTTTAAATTTTAGATAATTTGTGTTTCTATGTTTTGCGTTAGGTTTGTATTTATAATAGATCTATGTTGTGCTGGTTCTTTTAACTTTATTATAATGACTATAATACCCTTGTACCGGTACTTAATTGTATCATTGATATTTCATATTTATTATCTAGGGTTATGATTAATCCAATTTCTTTACCGAAAATAAATTAAAATTATGCTGGTATAGGGAATTAAGTTAATATGTGAAGTACGCACATGTCTCCCTGGGTATAACAAGAATAGGATTAGTTTCGCAAAGCTTGCTGCAACCGTGTGTTACGACACAATATTTATTATTATGCTTAATTATATCACTCACTATTAAGCAACGACTCGACAGACCTATTTAGTAACGATTTCAATTTTTAAATTCTGAAACATTGTGTATACTCTTCTGATGCATGTCAAACACGCTCTTGGCTTGTGTTTTTACGGATTTTGACATTTGATTGATGACTGACAATGTAGCCCAAACCATGACCAATATGTGTCTAATATTTAGATAGTTTTATCACCAATACCGTAACAAATTAAACTCATCAAGCTTGAAAGCATGCTTCGTTAACCATGATTACCAGCATAACAACATTAAATATCCCACACAGCTATTTGCATTCTATCAAACAATAATTTTCTCCACCTCTTCACAGAGAACATTTAAACGCGGTTTCACTACTGATTATATGATGTAATCAACTAAATGGAAAATGTTGGTTTTCAAGGTACCTTTTTGTAGCCCTTTAAATTCCCTATGGGATGATTTAACTTTCAAAACAAGCGGATGAAGAATAATAGTTAAGTTAAAGATAATGACAGTAAATGTACATACGATATTGTAGTATTTACTGTGTTGTTACAGGATGCCGGGTTGAATAAACCAATTATTACACATAACTTAGCTTTATCCTTCCTTCCATTGTTTTAACACTTACACCAACCGATAGAGAATCAAAAGGGCTACAAAAAAGTGTCTTGACATTTTTTGTTAAAATGTACGGGTTTTGAGTAATTTAGGTTTGAAATATTCAAACAGCCGCCATTTTTAAATGCACGATTGGATATAATCGCTTATTTTTCTTAAGTTATATCATTGTTTGGTTAAACTTCATGCCAAGTTTATTTGAACTCAATCGGTTAAACCGTTCTATAGATATAAATTATTTAGTAAAAGAAACAAAATGGCGGATATGTGGAAAATGAAGCGTTTTTCGAAAAAATATTATTCTTGATTTTCTATTTATTTTAACCCACAGAACCATTTCCCGAAGTTCTGTTCCACCCTGTATATTTATTTTACAATTTCATGTTTGCTTAGTGATATAAAAAATATTACAAAAGTCAGCGCGTGTATAGTCTATATATAAGTATAATCCCATGTGTACGTGAGTTTGCTATGCACGCCTAGATCGTTTGACGGATCAGAACTAAATTTGGGAAAGTGATTAATTAGCACAAGCCGTAGATAACGCCGAAAACATTTTCACAGCATTAAATTTAAAATTGGGTAATTACCCTAAAACAATACACCTTTATTCCCATGAGAACAGAGAGCTCAAATTCTGAATAATTGTTTCTTATGTGATAAAGAATTTAAGCCCTAGCATATTGATTATTTGCGTTGCAGGGTCGAAAATGTACCAACCCCTAAAATATTTAATATGCCCCCCCCCCCCCTTAATAGTTTAGATTCATCCCTTGAATCTAGAGAAATGAAATTGAATTTTGGTCGCTACCGTCTAAAGATATAAACTGTCGTAACTACAATAAATAACTTCATACAAGTGTTACGAAATGGAATGAGAGTTAACCCAACAATTTGATAATATCAGAACTGCACTTGTATTCACAATTTATGTAATATAGAGTAGGTAGTTATGTAATTAGAAATCATGTAGATCGCTGAAAGTGTAATAGTACATCTATATTTGCTTCGGAATAGATTGTAAAGAATTATAAAAATCTAACACCTAATTTAAAACAAATGTTAATAATTAAAAAAACGGATATATTTAGGTCAATAAACGCATGAATAAGTATATTAAAATTAACGCGCGAGTCAAGCGGGAACAGTTGATAAAGATAAAGGCTGAATTACATGAATTCAGAGCGCTCTCGCGGATCATTAACGAACTACTAGCATACGGGAATGCATCAGCTGTTCAGAAACGTTATGAAACAAGAAAAAATCACTATTAACTTTTGTAAAGGGGCATATAACGATTAATTAAAGCTATACTCGATTAAGACTACATACTCCAGAAAATAATAAATGTAAATACTATTCAAAGACGTTTGATATAAATAAATAAATACATGTTTTACGAACTAAGGATTGGCTCCAAATAGCCTACGTACGTAACAGCTGACAAATTGAAATATGGCAAGACCCGCAAAAAAGCTGGAAAACAGAAGGTAAAAAAGAAGAGTAAATAAAAATTTGTGCAGAGAAGCCAGACCGTTAATGTTACAGACTAAAAGGGACACAACCGAAATAGAAAATCTTGGTTAAGATGTAAGGAGAAAACCTAGATAGAAGAAAAAAGATCTCACGAAGTTTTTGAAGATTATCTAAAGTGTTATGAGATATTCATTACTAATAATATTTCAGCGTTACACTAACCTAAAACTTGCCAGACTATAACTGAACATTTTTAAAACTTTTTTTTTATTATTAATATTTGATTGAATATCGTTTGCCCACGGATACCAGCCCCGAGAATAAGACTTTTTATGTTAAATGAGCTATTATGCAGTGGGTATTTTCATTAAATTGCATTGTTACATAGTAATAAATAATCATTGATTTCTTTTGTTCTTCCTAAATAATATTGTTTTTCTTTCACTTTTAAAGTTAAGTAATTAGAAAATAAAAGATATATTACAAATGGCATCAATCAGTAAGCCCTCATATGAGTACAAATTTAAGATGGAAAAACTAGCAGTGTCAACAGAAGATTTTATATAGGGAGAAACATTAAAATGAGGTATTTTGGGACAGGTTCTTTCGTGAGACGAGAAGTCTTGGGAGACAGGGGTCTTTGTCGTGTGGGGGAGAGACCAGAGAGTTTTTTCTATGATGGGTGCCAGCTTAAGTGATGCTAGGGGTGGAAACAACAGCCCAATTGATAAGTGGTAATAAATATGCTTCAAAATTGCTGATTGTTTGGTGAAAGGATCCTAGTAGGATTCTTCAGATATGCTTTTTTTTTGTTTTTCGATCCGATTCAAAATGGCGGAGTTATACCGATTAATCGTTTTTGGGTAGGGATTTAAGGATATATAAGTATATGGGGTTTTCCCACCTTGATAAAATGGTAGTAAATATGCTTTTAAATAGCTGAAAATTTAGTGGAAGGGTCCTTGTAGCATGTCCCAGACACTGATATTTTTATTTTTCAATTTTACACAAAATGGCGGCTTGTTTGATTGAAACCAAAATGGCAAAGTTAGAGCGAGGAAATTGCATTATTTATCTCAATTATAAGCCCGTGTGCAGTTTTTGAGCTATATCGTTCGAAATTTAATTAAATTTACGACAATCCTGTGCAAAGGTAATTCAGGTACAGTCCCCGGAACAAGGAACAAAATTGATAGGAAACTCCCAATAAATGATTTTTTTCATTATCCATATGTCAGGTTTTTGCTCAATTTCTCCCACTCATAAGCCCGTGTGCAATTTTTGAGCTATATCGTTCGAAAGGTAATTAAATTTACTACAATGCTTTGGAAGGTAATTCAGGTACAGTATCCGGAACAAGGAACAAAATTAATGAGAAACTCTCGATAAATGATTTTTTCATTATCCATGTCAGGTTTTTGCACAATTTCTACCACTCATAAACCCGTGTGCAATGTTTGAGCTATATCGTTCGAAAGGTAATTAAATTTACTAAAATCCTGTGAAAAGGTAATTCAGCTACAGTCCCCGAAACAAGGAACAAAATTGATAGGAAACTCCAGTTAAATGATGTTTTCACTATTCGTGTATGGTTTTTGCGCAATTTCTCCCACTCATAAGCCCGTTTGCAGTTTTTGAGCTATATTGGTCGAAAGGTAATTAAATTTACTACAATCACGTGCAAAGGTAATTCAGGTACAGTCCCCGGAACAA
>JAGFPH010005598.1:31299-44773 GCA_018207615.1 Philaenus spumarius
TATTGGTCGAAAGGTAATTAAATTTACTACAATTACGTGCAAAGGTAATTCAGGTAAAGTCCCCGGAACAAAGAACAAAATTGATAGGAAACTCCAAATAAAGGATGTTTTCACTATCCATGTCAGGTTTTTGCGCAATTTGTCCCACTCATAAGCCCGTGTGCAATTTTTGAGCTATATCTTTCGAAAGGTAATTAAATTTACTACAATCCTGTGCAAAGGTAATTCAGGTACAGTCCTCGTAACAAGGAACAAAATTGATATTAAACTCCCAATAAATTATTTTTTCATTATCCATGTCTGGTTTTTGCGAAATTTCTTTCACTCATAAGCCCGTGTGCAATTTTTGAGCTATATCGTTAGTAAGGTAATTAAATTTATGAAAATCCTGGGCAAAAGTAATTCAGGTACAGTTCCCGGAACAAGGAACAAAATTAATAGGAAGCTCCAGTTAAATGATGTTTTCACTATTCGTGTATGGTTTTTGCGCAATTTCTCCCACTCATAAGCCCGTTTGCAGTTTTTGAGCTATATTGGTCGAAAGGTAATTAAATTTACTACAATCACGTGCAAAGGTAATTCAGGTACAGTCCCCGGAACAATGAACAAAATTGATAGGAAACTCCAAATAAATGATGTTTTCACTATCCGTGTCAGGTTTTTGCGCAATTTCTCCCACTCATAAGCCCGTGTGCAATTTTTGAGCTATATCGTTCGAAAGGGAATTAAATTTAATACAATCCTGTGCAAAGATAATTCAGGTACATTCTCCGGAACAAAGAACAATACTGATGAAAAGCTCCTGATAATTGTTTTATTTATTATCAGTGTAAGATTTTAGCAAAATTTCTCCCACTCAAAAGCCCGCGTGAAGTTGTTGAGCTATATTGGTCAAAAGGTAATTCAATTTACTACAATCACGTGCAAAGGTAATTCAGGTACAGTCCCCGGTACAAAGAACAAAATTGATAGGAAATTCCAAATAAATGATGTTTTCACTATCCGTGTAAGATTTTTGCGCAATTTCGTCCAATCATAAGCCCGTGTGCAGTTTTTGAGCTATATCGTTCGAAAGGTAGTTAAATTTACTACAATCCTGTGAAAAATGTAATTCAGGTACAGTCCCCGGAACAAAGAACAAAATTTATAGGAAGCTCCTGATAAATGATTTTTTCATTATCTGTGTTTGCGCAATTTCACCCACTCATAAGCCCGTGTGCAGTTTATGAGCTATATCGTTCGAAAGGTAATTAAATTTACTTCCATCTTGTGCAAAGGTAATTCAGGTACAGTCTATGGAACAAAGAACAAAATTGATAGGAAGCTCCAAATAAATGATTTTTTCACTATCCCTGTGAAAACATATTTTCACACACATAGAAAACCTATCTTTAATAATAATATAAAAAAATAAGATGGTTACAACAAATTTTAATACCCTTACTGATTAGGCCTATAAATATTACTTTCGATATCTTTATTCGATGAAAAATTGTTCACGTCTTCGGTAAAAATTTAATAACTTTAAAAATATTTAACCAACTTTAATAAAATTTGAAACACGCGTAGAAAACATATCTTTAATAATAATATAAAAAAATCAGATTGTTACAACAAATGTTAATACCTTTACTGATTAGGCCTATAAATATTACTTTCCGTTATCTTTATTATATAATTCCTAATCCTACACTATTAATCCTAACAGTGGGAATAGAGAGGAGGACGCAGACGGCACCGACCTGAGTCAACTGGACACAGTTAGGGATTAAGGCACAGTTCTTGAAAGCTAGAAAGGAAAATAGTTTTATTTAAATTTTGGTTAGAATCAGTTTGCGTAGGTTTATGTATTGGGAAAGTTGTATATTTTAAAGGGAATTTATATTTGGGGAGTAGTAACTTTAACTCAGTTTTCCCCATAGAGTAAAGTATAAGATTTAGACGGAGGTTTACTTTAACAAGTTATCATATAGTCTAGAATTAAATATATTTAGTAAAATCAAATCAAATATATGTTTATATAGACTCGAATATGATTCATGATGTATGTTTGTAACCCTCTCACTACAATTTGAGCCAAGCGAGTAGCCACTTCGTAATACAAGGTAAAGAGTTGAAGTTTCGTTCATGTTATTCTTAGATGGTATAAAAAACAGAAACCATACTTATATTTCGATTACTTGAGTCTATAGAGGGAAACTGGATAACTAAACATAAAAATAAATAATAACTAGTACACCTGCTATTAGGCTAGAGACCTGAAACTTGGTACATATTATTAACTAATTTGGCGTAGATATTTACAAAAAACCGAAACAGATTCGTTTACATTATTTACGACTAAAGGGTAATATTTCCGTATACAAATTTTAGATTGTCGGGTTCTTCTGGTGGTTTTGACTAACAAAATGGCGGAAACGTGATTTTAGCGATTTCAAGTGAATGTACAAATTTGTGTGGATGTCTGTTGTGCCTTCTTAGTGCCTTCTTCGTGTAGAAACAAACACAAGTACTTGCATATTAAATATGTGTTTTATAATTCACACCAGTACTATTAAATAAATATAAAGAAAGACTTTAAAGTATGGTTTGACGATCGCTCAGTAGTCCGTACTGTCAATGTTCATAAAGTGTGCAGTTCTAAAATCAACTTAGTGCTCGATAAGAAAGGGTTTCAAAAAATTCTAAATATTAGAGGAGGTTTGGGGCTGTCAAAGTTACTAAAATCTCAATAAGAAATGCATAATGGTTTATAACTTGTTAAGGCGCACGATAGGCAAAACAAGTACGTAGATGTACTGCATGCAATGTCTGCGCCGCCCCATGATACTTCCTAAAGATATTTCCAATAAAACATTCCAGTTTTAAAGGTCAATAATTGATGACATTGTGTATTAGACTTAATTTTATGATCATAATGTTGTCCGTAAATTTATGGATAATTTTATTGTTTAATAATGGATTGTGTTGGCTGGCCTAAGCAGTTTAATTTTACAACCTTCCATTAAAGTGATAATAGAAGCCTTCCCTCCAACCCGTTAATACTTTAATATCACTTAATAACGAGCTGTGCCAAGGTCTAAGTCAAGCCAAAGTTTAAGCCCCAGAGGGTAGTTATAGGGATTAAATGTTAGGGTGATGCTTTCTTAAGTTTAATTTTGTAAGGGCGAGTTTATTTAAGTTCAAATGTGAAGCGGGTTTGGGATAATTGTGGTTTAAACAGCTGTTAAGTGGAGTTTGAAAGTTCAAACACATTTTCATCTAATTTTGTGCGTCAAATTATTTGAATTGCATTTAAATTTGTATTAGCTATTAGGCACACAAACGCCTTCAATTAGCTTCTTTTTATGTTATACCTAAAATTGATTACAGTAAAAACATCGAGCACATTCGAGAAAAAGGGATTATTTACCAATGAATCATTAATTTGTTCCTTAATCTTAATTAAATCTAGTTCAATAGAAAATAATTCTTACATTCGTGTTTATGGTATGTTTTTGTATGCGCGTACTGTAGGTTTCCGGTTGCAAATTCATAATATAATCACCATAATTTGAACTGAAAAGTATAATTTTGTGAAAACTGCACATTTACTGCTTATGTATTTTAATATAAATTTAAAGGATATTGCCTCAGTTATTAAAACAGAAGAAATATAATACGACTTACCTTTAGTTTTCTACATAAAACACTAAGACAATGACTGTCACAATACATTAGTTTCACATTTGGGAATTGTGTACACTATCTCATATTTTATTTCTTTATCACTGTTTTTTATTCATAGCACGTAATACCTTTTTTATATTATGGAAAATGTATTATTGTAAAATAAGTACAGTCAAAAAAGTATAGAAAATAAAAATATAAATTTAATCACTAATGGGATCTATGGTAAATTCCATTTTCCATCCTCCCTTTACTTCCATCGAAGAGGGATCAAGTAACAAGAACAACAAACACACGCCTTAGATAACTGCAGCTGAAACAACCGACTCAATGTGAAAGTTTCACAGGATAGCAAATATATTTTTTTCTGTGCTTGTGTACTTATAATTCTAGAGATAAACTTGTGTTTGTTGGATAGAGCGTAATCTTTTGATTAATAATATATAAGATACTGTACATGGAGTTCGAATAAAAATTACCGACTATAGATTGATTTTAGCAAATATTGCGTACTTACGTATTATACGGGGGCCACTAATTTTAGACGTTTTTTATTACATACTATTTTGAGTAGTAACCTAGCAACTGAACATATTGTGACTTAATACTATAGGTTAGAACTTTAGGCTGTTAAAAAAAATATATTATTTGTTATTATTATTGCATTGTTGTTGTTTAATAAAACAATACGTTTAAAAAAATAATGGCCACCGTATAATACGTAAGTACCAAATATTCTTTAATTGGATCTCGATCAAGTCTTCTGATCTGCAGACTCACAGAAATGAATCTCGACTGAGAAACATATAGTGTTTGCAGGGTAGGTTGACAAGTTTTAGTTCAAGTAACTTTTTATTGTTTATTCCACCATGATTACCATAATACTCATGGTTGTTAAATAAAACGCATAAACAGTGCATACTGAATCCTGTTCCGCCTGCAAACATTAAATCTACAAACACAGATGTCAGTAAATGATTCACGCTTTTTGCAATGAAGGGGAGACCACCACGTGATCAATTGTTCGTCCGTGATCAACGGAAGAGTGAGGCCATTGTTTTGGTAAAATTATCGGTTTGATTATGTTCGATTTTTAATGTCAGACAGTTATATTAGCGTGTCCTGTGCAAATATCTGAATATTAATGTCCAGTCGCAGAATTAGAATTTACTATCAAGGGTAGTTTTATTAATACGTTTTGTTGAAATAGGAACAATAGGTTATTGGAGAGTGTAGTTGAAATATATATAGCTGCTATATCGGGTTAGCGGTTTTGAGGACATAAACACTGGCTGAACGTTGCAAATTTATTTCCTCTTTTCTGTATTCTTTATATGAGTCATTAAAAACATCTCAACCATTAATCTTTTCATTTGTCTACCAGTATAAATATTCTTCCGTGAATGGATCTATGGTACGGGGTATTTTTTCCAACCAAGCACAACAAATTACCCAGACGGATAGGGCAGTCGAATAGTTGTAGTCAAAATCACAATTATCGGAGACATTCAACATAATTAGTAATTTTTTTAATATTACATTTTATTTTAAAGATGACCTTATAGTTCCTATATTTCCAATATTGAAAACACTTTAGGAACCATAAAAAACTAACAAGTTTAGTGAGCTTAAATTGAATACACTTGTGAACAATATTTATACCTTTGTGAACAATATTAAACCTATTGGAAAGAAAGTAAACCCTTTTGTACTAACTTATTTTTATTTTCCCAAAATTTTTGATTTTTAGTATAAAAACACATTTTTTACAATAAAGAAATGTAGCCACCAAAATAAACACACACATAATGATGGCATCTATAACACTCATATTTCAATAATTGTTTTTATATCAATTAAGCCGTTTTTATGGATTCTAGTGCAGGTAGTGTTGTTAAAAGAGTCATTTGGGTTTTGTGTCCGTCCGTTCAGGAATTTTTAGCAAATTCTGGTCTGATGGGTTCTGAAAAATATATGTTCCCTAAAATAATGTCCTCAGGCATGTTTATGAGTATATTTCTCAACTGAAATTGAGGAATTTTCGTACTTGAACCATGATAGTTTTCATTTGGATGAACTTTTGAACAATAAAATAAAAACTCAACTGCCAAAGTACAGTTTTAATGTTTGTCCAATGAAAATACATGTATTACATTTGAAAATTGTCGCTTGGAAGGAAGTGTAGAATAATCCAAACAACTACAACATAAGATTCACTTTAAATTTATATTAAAGGAAATCATCCTAATCATCCACAACAGTGATATAAAATCTATGGGTGGAATTGTTCCAGCTGGACACACGGAGAAAAGTATAATATTTTTTTGTTATCCTTGATATTGTTCTTTATACGAATTATAAATAGGGCCACAATACATTTAATGGCAGTTAATAACTTCAGAAATACTCCTTCTAAGGTCAAACTACTGTTGCATCATTAAATATCCATATAGATTGTATACAGTTGTTGTTATTCCAGTACATATTCCAAGTAAACAGATTTAAGGGGAAGTATGTAATTGTATGTTTTAATTTATAATTATTTTACCGTTCATGCAGAATAGTTTTATATTCAGGGTATCCATCTTCGACTGTCCAAAACTTTACAGGGTTATTTTTCATCTAAAACAAGCAAATAACACAATATAACATGTGTCATATATCGCTCTGTTTTCTGTCTGTCCGTCTGTATGTGATTTTTTACAAATATCTCATGAACGGTTTAAGATAGAATCATGAAACTGGGTATGAATATTCATCTACGTAGGGTACATTTTACATTAATAATTTGTTTTCCTGCAACAATAAGTTTCAAAATAACGGCAGTTGAAAATGTTCAATGATAAATATCTAGGAAACTATACATTTTACAAAAATAATTTATGATACCAAATTTTTAGACTATTTGAAGACAAATCGAACGATATATGGTTTTTAATAAATGGGTCATAAATAACGGAGATGAATGAGTGCACAAATAAATAGAACCTCATCGAACTTTTAAACTCGTGTGATGGGTTATGTACATAAAAAACTCAATTTTAAGTGTAATGCGTGTGTTTTGTGTTAAATTGCAACTATATGACGTGCATTATGCAAATTAATGTCAATTAATGTGTTAATTATTTATTTGAATTTGTGACTGATT
This sequence comes from Philaenus spumarius, assembly GCA_018207615.1. Classification (NCBI taxonomy): domain Eukaryota; kingdom Metazoa; phylum Arthropoda; class Insecta; order Hemiptera; family Aphrophoridae; genus Philaenus; species Philaenus spumarius. Next base: position 38,117 of record JAGFPH010005598.1, read on the forward strand.
CGATAATGCTTGACAAATAGGCGAAACGGTCGTCATCTGAGTAAAGAGATATACATAGGACTGCGAGCAGCAACGAATTACAGGTATTTATATTTTATAGTGTGGTTCATTTTAATAAGTGATACATTTTTAAGCAACTGTTTCACCAACGTGTACAGAAGCACTATTGCTTAAACAGGATACCAGTGTACATTTATTCATAGTAAAATTATGTGTGACCGTTTTCTGATGAGTTATCTATTGAATATACCTATTATGTACCTGTACCAGTTATTAATACATTTGTCATGGTAGGTATACAGTTATTATTTGTATAATTATTGTTATTATATATTATATAATACATATACATATTATTATATGCATTGTTTATATATATATTTAATTCTTCAGTGCCGTTTTTTGTTGTTGAAAACCAGTTACACAGTCTGATGGTGTGATATTTTATTATATACTGTATACTAAAAATAAACAATATTAACAATTACTTTCGCAGGAATTAATTTGCCAGTTATTATTTTACATATTATCACAATACCTTCTGTAATACTGTGCTTAATGTATATTGCTATACTTGTTATTGAATAAAATACAGTTAACGTTCATGAGATGGCTAAGTCAATTATTATCACGCTACCGATATTTAAAATAATAAAGCTAAGTTCTAATCGGTCAAACAGACCCAAGAAAACATGTGACAATGACGTGACCTTGATCAGGACTCACTCGCCCCCACTAATCTGACTTAACACTCGTGCAATCTGACAACGTGGGACTGCTAAAAGTTACAGTAGCTACGCACCTGAACTCTAGCGGCTCAAAACTAACTCAATTACAACGTACTCTTTCTCGTATGGCAGTGAGAGGTCTGGGGTAATTCTATAGTCTGTGCTCTGAGTGACACATTTAACTGACATATTATTTGTCTGTTGCACCAGGCTGCCAATGTTATAATGTTAGAAAACACCTTAAGAGCTGAATACGTTGTATGTCTTACTAGTAAAATAATGGGTTTAGATTGTGTTTAAAATATGTAATTGACGTAAATTTATTATTTTTTTTAAATAACCTAAAAAATATAAAACAGTTGTTGTATTTACATACGTACAAAATATGATCAGGATTATTTTGATAAATATTTAAGTTTAATTACAAAACAGTAAAAGAAACATGAGAAAATATTTTGAATATTTATTTGTTTTAATGTTAAATAAACACGCATTCAGATATTACGTTTCTTAATACCACCTTAAAGACTGAACCATTAAAGGTGAATAGCTCTATTACATGTTCATTCCATAATCTCTTTACACCATAGTAATTATTTGTACTTCTAGAAACCCCTAATCAATGTGGGTTCTCGGGCGATAATTTTAGAAATCCTGATTGTTATGTTTCCGTGAACATATCAATTTACCTCATAGAAAGCCAGCTAGGTTTTAATGAGATTCACATTATTGTCTACCTAGTCCAATCATTCTTCCGATGGTCAACTGGATCACGTCAACTCACTCAGATGATGTAAAACCGACTTGGATTAAACTTTTCTTTCTTCATGTTTATGGTGTGCACTCTATTTTGTTATGTTGTGTTCTATACAGAATGGGATTTTTAGGACGGCTTGTGATTATCTAAAACTAACTGTTGCACAAAACACCACTGGTGTGCAAGGATGATAGGCTGTGAGAAGTCTGCTGCTTTGTCACAGACACAATGCCGATTTCTATATTTTCTCTGCTTCTTAAAAGTGTATTTTTGGGTATAGAATCAATAAAACTGTTGTTTGCTACATGCTTCTTCTTTACCTCAAAATATATTAATTTTATTTCAATTTTGTTGCTGGACATTTTAATTAATTTTATATTAGAAATTGTTAAGTGGTGCTCAACATAGTGTTGAATAAATATGTACTACTTAACATTTGTTTACACCTTCCACAGCATTCCAAATGAGTTTGTATGCTAAAGCAAATCAGATGGTAGACGTGATCTTATTTAATCTTACTTGTAAATTAACCATTAACTTGTAGGCCTATTTGCATTAAGGAGTCACAGATGCAAAGTAATGAAAGATAAATGTATGTATGTTGACTGTAGAGATGGTTATGTGTGCTCGCAAGTCGAACAAGGCAAAGATTTAACTTTGTGGCAAGATTGTACACTGTACACTAACAGTTTGCCAACAAAGTCAAACACCAAGTGCTTAGTTTTGAATCTGTGTATTTATCTAGTAGCTATACATAACTTGATGCAATGGAAGGGTAACTAAATCTTCATTACACAACCTTTAACACAAATGTTGTGTTAATTTTTACTATCCCGCAAGTTGGGAAAATTCAATATAATAAAAACTCCAGACAATTTTTAAACACCTTTCTTACTTTTTAAGTTTATGTGTACTAGTAAAAACATGTAATTTTTGGTTGTGTTTGGTGCAATCTAAGTTTACATGTTTTTACTAGTTTGATTGTGTTTGGATGCTATAATAACCGCTCAGGTTTTTCGCCTCAAAAAAAATTATTGTGTTTGGTGCAATCCGAAATTTCAGAAAAGTGAACCTACTTGAAAAATAAATCTTTTTTGGTTAATTTGAAATATCACAAAAGAATAATATCCACCAAATTTCAGCTCTCTAGCTCGCAGGAAGTTAAAGAAATTTATATTATTTATTGAATAGGGGTAGTTATGCCACTTTAACAATTTAGATAGTAGTGAATGAAATTCGATGGGTCTACTTTTTCTGTGTAACACTTTCGTAACAAATGCACCAGTACTCTAACTTCATTGAAGTAAAATAACGAATTTATTGTTTTAGGATTTTTGAACCCTTAAAAATAATCAATGTGAGAGGGCAATAATATTTTAGGTATCATTTAAGAAACATTTCAGCTCTCTATTCTGGGAATTAAAGGTGTATAGTTTCAGGGTAGTTACCACATTTTAACCCCTCAAATTAAACTAAGAGAAATAGTTTTCAAGGAGTTAGCTCACTCTTGTGTTACTACTATGCCAAATTTCAGGATTTATAGCGGACACATATGCAAATTCAATTTTATTGTACCCACAGATGTTGTCTACATAATATAGATAATATTTTCTTTTTTAACTTGATTTCCAAAGCAACCACATCATCAATTTTAAACATGTTTTTGGTTGTGAATTCAAGCTAGAACTTAATTTATATTTCATTAATTATTTATAAAGTCCCCTTTCTAACTCTTTCTTTACCCACTATACCGTAAATTCAAACGAACTTCCTCAAACAGGAGTGTTTAAATATTCCTTTCTCTGTAATTCTTGTTCAAAGTTTACTTATTACACCCCAAACATCTTTTACAATAGGCCACTTAGTAAACAAATTTTAATCAGACATTTACATTGTGAACTTCGACATTTGTATCTACTCTAGCATTTACAAACACGTACATGTATATTTATAAACAAAAACTTGAACAGAAATTTGAATTTAATGTTTAAATTATGTATGTGTTTGTAAAATAATTATTTCTCCTTCTATTCTTGTAGACTATTTGTTCGGCAAACATAGCCTACATAACAGGATGTTGTATTCTTACTTGTAATGACGTAAGTTTTGTATTTATGTTCCTGTAGAGTAAATTTTAAAAAGAACATTAATTCCAAGGAGAGAACAGACCCTTCTTTTAATCCAAAGTTGTCTCTAGTTCTAGTAGTTTATATAATGTGAGCCAGGTTTTTATAATTAACAGCTTTCATTTGCCTACAATCATGTCACACTGATTGTTTCTAAATAAACCTGTGAGTCGCTCAAGATTGGGATTACAGTTCGAATTAAGAGCTTGTAGAGTGCCACTCTACCAGCCCATCTGTGGGCTATTGACTAGAATTAGAAACAGGGGGCCATCTGTACCAGTAAAGAGAATTAAATTTACTATGTGAGAAGTGAATGGTCGATGTACCGTTGGGTCTTATTAACGAATTGTTTTAGGAAAGATGAGCTATTGCAGTGACGCTTATGGTGAGACCTAAGGTCGGCAGTCGCAAATGAGCATCGATCATGGGCCCAGAACACATTTTGGCGTGCCATTTAAAATGTTATATATATAATAGTTACAAATATTTTTTGTTTAACTTACACCATCCCCATACACGATTTCTTCTGTCCTACCGGTTTCGTTGCTTCGAGGTGTCAGCATCTTCAGGGACAGGGTTGATCCACTACTGCTTCGTCAAAGTCATTTTTTACATACAAACATTACAGACCACATACATACACAAACACATATTACAGACGCACAGCATACACTTTGCTAAATATAGTTATTAATTAATATAGTTACCTATATTTATCCGTCTTGTATCTTTGTTATGTCTTCCTTTAAAACGCGTTTCGGATCCGTGGTCCCATCATCAGTTATAAACTTTGCGACCTATTAAGTCGCCGTATGTAAATGAATATGTATATACAGGGTGTTTGAAAAGTCTGGGAACAGCTTAATATCTCAAAATGTACGAATCTTATGAGATAGAAATAAAAGCAGTTATTCACAAGCACAAAAGAACGACATTTTGGGAGCTTACAATTTTTGTCTGCCATCTTGGATCCGCCATCTTAGAATGAACTTCATTTTTTAAATGGGAAGGTGGTCATGTGATAGATTATTTCAATTTAGAATTTCAAGAAAAAACCAACGGTGAAATTTTCACATCCATATCTTTAACCGATAAAAAATGACGGCCAAAAACAACGAAATCGTGTTTTCCGATTTCGTTTAAACAAACCAACCTCCTACTTTAGTATAATGGTGGTTGTGAGAAAAAAAACACAAACACAAAAACTGATGCAAATACAAAATGTATACCTAAACAGAAATGCCGAAAAATATTATAAACATAAAGCATAAACGATTTATTTTAGAAATTTTACAATAAGTCCAATATAAATTAGTTACTTAAGTGTGATTAAACAAATACAACATAATTGGTTCTACAGAAAAATGTGGTATTTTTCACAATATAATCTATACTAATATTATAAAGAGGTAAAGTTTGTTTTTTGTTTGTTTGTTTGTTTGCAGGGGGTAATTTCTGGCACTGCTGAACCGATTGAAAAAATAGCTTTACTAATAAAAAGCTACACTATCCCTGAGATACATACGCTATAATTCATTCCGATAAAAAAAATTTTTAATTTCAATATTGGTAAATTTAGTTGGAATGAATTCTTAGGTTAGGCCTAGAATGATAAACCAACACATGTATTTACATTTATTACTTTAGCAACCAATTGAATAAAATAACAGATAATATCGCTGCTTGCTTCAATATTTTTCCATTAACAGCTGATTTTAAAATTTGAAGCAATTATTTTTGTATTTCTAGCTTTTAGGTTAGGGTTTTAAAGCGTAGACCTGAGCCTTGCTGGTTCTTTTAACCATTATTATAACTACTGTTATAAAATATAATAAATAATTTGATTCGAACATTTAACATTATTTACCGTCTTAGCTTTGGGGTTATTATTAATCCTACACCTCCATTATAAATAAAACATAACATATGTTTTTAGAAGGTTCCATTGGGGGTTGGCGTGCGGAGCACGCAGGAGTCTCCACTAGTGTTTTAATATAAACCTTACCCTGTACACGGGACGTTTACAAATAATTATAACTATTATACTTAAATATTCCTTTAAATATTATTTTCACAAAAACAAACATAACAATGGAATTTATAATACTCTTTCACTAATTACTAAATATTAAAGATTACATTAAATTATACAAAGATTGTACGTGGACCTATATCGGCATTCAGCAACACATGTCAGCAGTGTAAATAGTTTTACAGCTATTCAACAACTAGAGATCATATTCTTAACAATTTTCAAATTTTGTGTTTACAATAATTCATAGTTATTTTTAAGTATACGCTAAGCTTTATGAGATTTGTCTAGCATATAGTACAATTTATAATCTTTGTTTTATAGTTAAAGTTCTGATTTTCTCTAGGTTCGGCCTGGATGCTTTGTATCACATTCGAAGCATCTGACTTCGTACGACCACCTTGCTATAAAATTTTTCAATGAAGGTGCTTTTATAAATAAAACGGAAACTAATTCGCCGACAGAATCAAGTTAATCCGTTTGTTTAAATTCAAAGTAACTTGACTTCTTACTTCAACGGTTCAGTGGCGAGTTGCTTTCAAAGTTGTTACAATCAAAACCGTATCTAATGTAAAGGTTCAACTTTTAATGCAAGAGCTAAGACTGTGTTTTCATCCTCTCACAGTGAATAAGTCAATCGAAATATAGATTTTAGAAGGGTTAAATGGGAACAGAAAATAATATCTGTCACTCTGTCAACGACGGAAAGAATATTCAATGCGAGTTTAGAAAATACAAAACCAATCAAATAAGTCCACAGGGAAATGAAAATTTAAATTGTAGTACATGCAAATACGTATTGTAATATTTAAATTGCAGAAAGGAAGTGATTGCAGTGTATAAGGAATAGATTTGAAATACTTGACGTAGTAAACCCGACGGATATTATAGGAAGTTTTGCGTAGAGCAGATGGAAAATACCAAAGAAAGCTTTGTAACAGTACTGGAGTGACGGAGCTCATTGCTATCAAAAATATTGTCTATAGTAATTATTTAATTATAATGGTGTATTTT
>JAGFPH010005598.1:54773-66240 GCA_018207615.1 Philaenus spumarius
TATAAGTCTACATAAATACTGTAAAAGATTATAAAAACATCCCAAGCCGGGGACCTAGAAACCAGTCGTATATATTCAAATTGTATGTATGCTAATGACCATTTGCTTTACTTTTATCTTTCCACATTTTAACCACAGTTTTGAAAATCAGGCTGGTATCAACCAAAGTTCAAATTGGGACGTACTGTTCAGGAAAGTATTACGTCTAATTTTGTATTTATTTATGTGCTGAGAGCTGAACTACGTTATATACATGTGTACCACTAAAAACATTTAATATCGTAGAATAATAATCCACAAAAATCACAAGTTCGCAAAATTAAATCTTTTTAACTGTAAAAATTATATTTTAAAATCAAGATTTTAGGTTAAGCCACTTGTGTTATTTATGTGGAGCGGCTAAATATTTGTTTTAACTTCGACAAAAAGGTTCTAAACAAAATTTAAAAGATGCAAGGAAAGAGTGCAATTCCAAGCTAAAATTTCTTAGACCACACGTGTCGTATAACTCAATTCAAACACTTTAATTATTGATTTCTGTTATAATAGGAGCACACGCGCTGTACGCATGAATAAGCTCATTAAACTCAACCTACACTCGTTATATTTGTCAATATATTCTTCGATAAATCCATCAGCCTGTGTTGTAATATACAAGTATTCAGGCTAGCTACATGTTAGTATGTAAATGTGTTCTGCCCAAAACACAGATGAATTAATCATCTATACTATACAAAGAGAGTGTATTGTCAATGGTTTACCCCTTGTTTTGTGAAAATACCAGTAATTAAATGTACAAATAGCCTTCATGCTTGTAAGCAAAGCCCAGTGGCATTTGCCAATAAAGTTTACAAAGGTATTGACAAAATTTTACAAATACGTTCTGGTCAATCAGTGTTTCCAAATATCAAAGCTCTCATTATAAACATTCTTTTTTCACTTTAAATTTTATGTTTTAAATTAGAATTTACTTTAACTCAGGATTATTAACTAACTATCTGTCGATCCGGCTTCATCCATGTAGGAAATAATAAGGAATTCTTCCAAACCTTCTCTTTGAAACAATTAATTTATATAGTGACTAGATGTTCCGTCAATGCTCACTTCACTTACCACCCCCCATGGTGACTCATGGTGAAGCCAATGCAAAGAGATTATTGTTTACTCTATTTTCACTATAACGACGATTGATTATAACAGAGGCACTTGGATCAAAGTAGGACGGTTGGGGTAACGGTGACCTATGCATAATGTAAGACAGAGATAGAAATATATACAACAATAACCAATAATTCGAATTACGGCATGTGTTTTAATTTTATCATTAATATGTAACTAAACAATAATCAACATTTCAAACAAATTTTGATATTTCCAACTAAAGGGACTTATAATGCAGTAAACTTTTTGTTTGCTTATACATAATCTAAAAAAATCTAGATGTGAAGAACGAAATTTGATTATAAATTTGCAAAGTTATGGTAAATGAAATGTAAATGCTTTCAATAAACGCGTTTTGGTTCAGTATAGTCCTAACCTAAAATTATTTGTAGTATTATTTATAGTATGATTGTAACAACAGATTTTTTTAAATTTAAATGTAATACAGTAAGCATTTTTCTTAGATTGATTGTGTTTTGTTTTATTTTTGTAAACCAAACCTAAAAAGGATGTTGGTTGTGAAGAATAATAAACTGATTTTAAATTTGCTAAGTTGGTTGCTATGGTAATGAATGTAAAAAATATGTGTTCTCTGTTGGAAGTTATTGTTTGTTAATGATGGATGTTGAATTTTATTATAATTACTTGTTCGGACATTTGCCATCATTTGTGTGTTAAATAATCAAACACGACGTTTCGGGAAACAAAAACTGAACACTCTGGCCAGTTGTCAATCTATCTTCAACTTGTAAACTAGACGCTTGCCATCAAGTGCGTGTGCTTAGTGTATGAATTGTGTTGTGTCTGTGTTTGGTGTGTTTGACTTCTCAGTCTTAGCTCTGAGATCCATCATGTAGATATTTAAGGTTAGTAATAATTTGTAGTTTTACTTTGTTCGCCCTTACATAGGCCTAGTTGCCAGGGTTTATGTACCGTTAGTTTTAGTCACTTGAGAACGGGAATTGATTTGTATTCCCGAAACGTCGTGTTTGATTATTTAACACACAAATGGTGGCAAATGTCCGAACAAGTAATTATAATAAAATATGTGTTGCTAAGCTTTTGATCCGAATCAGCTGTTTTATCTGTTACAGGGCTGGGAACCCCCGAATGTTCACTATTTTAACTCTTTAAAATCTAAATTTGTCTAAATCCTTTCTTTGTGTACTCCATAGGAATATACCTTTAAACTTTCGTATTTGTTTCTTAAGTTGTGTTTGCTCTACGTTTATTCTATGTAAGTAAGTCATTTACTTAGGGCAAATCCGCTTATTTATATACTATATATATCTTCAAACATCCTATATATTTTTCAGTATATAATATAGTAATGGTTTATTTTGTATAGGTTGAATTTATACATTCTAATAATTTTAGTGCATACAATATTTCTTAATTCAAGATTAGCTTCAACAACTCATAACAAAAGAGGATGCCTATCATGATATCACTTACAGTTTTATCTAAGTTGTATCGCCATAAACAAAGAAAAACAAATTATCAAAGAGCACCTTATATTTTAGGGTTACTTTCTCTAGTGCTACTGACCTCTACTATCCTTCTCCAGACCTCACTCCTAACATTTCTGGATTGTTCTCCACTCAATATATTTCCTGGTCTACATTATTTCTGTAAACCAATAATATTCAATTCTTCTTGAAGGCAAACGGTACAATCAACTAATCAACTATCCCTTTGAGATTTAAAATATCTTACTGTATTTTCTTAGTCGATCATATGATTTGTCCGTGCATTTGAACAAATCCTCTGTATGATTTTTTTTTTATATAAACACTTCTCCTAATTTCCTCTCAAATAAATTAATAATTTCTCCAAATTTCTTTGGTTATTCCTTACATCAATAAAGGACCAGTATATTCTAACTAATGGAAGAAAGATCTTCCACGCTCATCCTATCCTAATATTCGTTCAGAGTACCTCAAAACTAAATAAATATTACACTTCATAGTACATTATATGCAACACTAAGCAATATTTTAGGCCTCTATAATTGATTTGAATTGTCTTATTACCATTTGCATGAATAGGCACAACTAATTCTTCTCTTCACTTCCATGGTTTACTATCTTCTTTTCAAACTTTAGGATTAACTCATGCTGCCCACTCAACAACCCCTCACCTCCTACACTACAAAGAATGTTGCTGTGTAAACTTATTGCAATAGCGAAATAACTATCACGTCGAAGTTAATGCTTTACTTAGTCGCTGTGTAAGATAATATGTATTATTACACCAGGTGTCAGAAAAGTCCCACCCCCCTATTATTTTTTTTATTAATGGAAATAGACAGATTTTCTTTGCGGATTGTTAACATGAACAAAAATTGAGTTTTATGGCGTATCGTAAATTTCAACCCCTTCCCCAAAAATGGGATATTTTGGGGGTAAGTTGAACATTTTAAATGAGAATCCCTATTGAGTGACACCTCATTTTGAAGGCCTTAATACAAGAAGAAGATTAGCGCAAACCGAAAGTCTGTATGTCTCTACCCAACATAATGGCCATTCTAGGTTATAACTTTTCCCCGTTTAAATAACATTAAAATGTTAAAGATGATACATCTGTTATTTTTTACAAGGATTTCATCCAGTAGGTCACTCAATCTAAGTTTTCAAACATAGTAATTAGTATAAAAAAAGTAAAGGTAAGCCCTTTGGAATTCCCAGATACTGTACTTTTTACTATTAAGAGTCGACAAACATGAACAGTAACAAAGCATTTGCAAGGTTGTATCAACCGAAAGTCCAGTACCTGGGAATTTCAGAGGGCTTAGCTTTACTATTTTTATACTAAGTACTATGTTTTATAACTTAGATTGAGTGACCTACTGGATTAAATCCTTGTAAAAAATTACAGATGTATCATCTTTAACATTTCAATGTTATTTAAATAGGGAAAAGTTATAACTTTGATTGCCCAATATGTACGATAGTGTCAACATACAGACCTCCGGTTTGCGCCAATCTTCTTCTATTATCAAGGCTTTTAAAATGAGGTGTTACTCATTTAAAACGTTTGACTTACCCCCAAAATACCCTATTTTTTGGGGAGGGGTTGAAATTTACGATACGCCAAAAAAACTCCATTTTTGTTCATATTAACAATTCCCAAAACAAATCTGCCTGTATATGGAAATGCAAGTAGAAATTGAACCCACAAATTTACATTTCGCCTTTCTGCAACCGAGTGTTACAATACGAAACAAAACACAATTAATTTGTATATTTTTACTTTCTCACTATAATATAGTATAGAGAAAATATAGTGATCGCAAAAAAAATCGATGTTGAGATTTTTGTAGAAATGTCCGTTTTGGGACCCCCTGAGTCCAAAAAAGTGGTTTTTACAAAATGTCTGCCTGTATGTCTGTAAGTATGTATGTCTGTATGTATGTTTGTATGTCTGTATGTATACAAAGCTAGAGCGAAAACTATTCGATCGATTTCAAACAAATTTGCACCAGACATGTCAAGTAAGCCTGTATAGATGCACGAAAAACTATTTTGAAAAATAACCCCCTTTTTGTATAACGATTTTGATAAAATTTTGCTTATTTGTAGAATTAATCTACCCTACCATATGCAAAAAAACGCATCTTTCTAAAAACTCTCGTTTAGATAATAATAACAATAACTGATTTTTGGGGGGTTTTGGCCATAAAAGGGGTTGTTTTTCAAAGATTTTCAAACATTTTTTTCGTGCATCTATACAGCCCTAATTGACGTGTTTGGTGCAAATTTGTTCGAAATCGATCGAATAGTTTTCTCTCTAGATAATAATAATAATATTTATTAGTTAATCTCCTACTTTATTAAATCACCTCTCCTACCCCACCTTCAATTATGAAGTCACAGTGAATCTGTTTAATAATTTAAATATTTTTGTGAGAACGTATGTGCCAGTTCCTGGTACCGATTGTAGGTGATTGTTAAATTTGCTAAATCAGCTAGTTTGTTTAAATAGTTCAAGAACTGTATTTTGGTGGCCGTGTGATATACACTTGACCAAGGTCTTCAAATGAAGAATTCCTTCAATCACATTAAGGAAATTGCAAACGAATTCGAACCAAATAATGCATGTTATTTCAAACAAATATACATTTTATTCTTTTATAATTGCATTCTTAATAATTAAATTTGGATTACCATATTGAGAGGGAGATACATAGCTATTATTAAACCAATTTCAAGAATGTAAAATCCCCCAAAAACATAAATGTTAAAACCAAAGCCACGTTCCTATAACTAAAAGAAGTTAGATAGAAATCATGACCAAGCCATTTAATCAGCTGAATAAGTCTAGAGTTTAAGGTGGTTACGTTTTCTTCCAGGTCACCTGGCAGCCCTCTTGTTCTGGATCGAAATCCTAAACTAATTCAACCAAAGAAATCATTTTCAAACGTTTGCACTTACAAAGATTTTTTACTTTGGCAATTTTTTTTTAGTACAGTAAAAGTTGCAAACGTTAAAGTTCAGTTTCACGCGAAAGGTATAACAAGTTGGAAATTTAAATTATACCACTAGTTCCGCATCAGATATACATAATTAACACTGCACTCAGAACATAAACTGCGACATCTCTAATCTGGACTCCGTCTACACCAGACGAGACATTATCGCCATTAATTTACAAAAAAGACGTGGAATGTTTTGTCCTACCCAGTATTAATTAAAGAATGTGTCGCCGACTGCCCCATTAATTTTAGCCAAACTGCGGCTTATGGTTCTATCTGTAATTGTATTGCAAGTTGCGCAATATTTGTTTTATTTATATTTACATTGTATTAGAGTGGTCGTTTTAACTTGGCCAACAATATAGTACTTATTTACAAGGCAAATTTAGCACCAGAGCTGCGTCTGCGGTCAATTTGACCACTATCTTACATTCATGCTATTTCGTTAAGTAAACTATATCATAACTTTCTGTTCATAGTCAAATTATTTACATTTTGTATTAATAATATTTGTTTAAAATTATATTTAGTGAAGATATAATGGTTGCACACCTAGAGCCGCGCCTGCAGTCAATTTGACCACCATCTTTGTTTCAAGCTATTTTATTAAGTAAACAATATTTTAACATGCTTTTCATACACAAGTTATTTACATTTTGTAATAATAATATTTGTTTAAAAATATATTTTTTAGTGACGATATGTATGGTTGCACAACTAGAACCGCAGCTGCGGTCAATTTGACCCCAGTTTTCTTTAATGCTATTTTATTAAGTAAACGATATTTTGACATTTACTCTTAGTATGATGGTTATTTCCAAAAATCATTAATATCACAAATTATTTAATATATTTAGTTGCTGTATGTAGTATGGTTTCGTAATAGAACTGCGGCTACGATCGAAGTGACTCCTAAGGTCTATAATGATCCTTTGTCCATTGATCCTTAAATAATGTTCAGTTTGGTTGTTGTGTAATTGATTACAGAATATGTTTACTAAGAGAAACATTCAAAATGTATTTGAAGAGTAAATCTTTATTTGGGTACCTCATACAGGAGCCCTGGTTTAAGGGGGTCTAGTGCGCTGTACCACGCTACCTACGCCCCTGGTGTTTTATACATTCCCTAAAACAATAAGGAAACAGCGTGATGCAGTGGTTAAAACAGTCGTCCAGTCTGCTACTACAGTTGGGACCTCGAAAACATGAGTTTAGCTACTTTGTTTAAATGTATTTCACATCCCCCTACTTGTAATATAAAACAACTCCTAAAACAATATTTATTCAATACTAAACTTCCCTTGTATCTTGAGAGCTGAAATTTGACATATTTAATAAATGTTACATATAAAAAGTAAACCCACAAAATTTCAGTCACTCTACCGTCTTCCCTAAATGGTTAAAATTAAGTAACTAACAATATACAATAAATATAAATTGTAATAACAACCTACAAGGTAGAGATTGAAATTTTTCAAAACAAATTCTAACGTGGTAGCCTACCTACAAATTAAATCTCTCGCATTTTGATTGCTTAAGATTAAGAGATGAACACTGGGATACCAAATCCTAAAACAATACATATTATTCAATATTAAATTTCCCTTGAAACTAGAGAGTTGAAATTTAGTATATTTCATAAATTTTACATACAAAAAGTAAACCCACCAAATTTCAGTCACTGCCATTAAAATTTAGTCAAAGGTTAAAATTGAGTAGTTAACAATAAAGAATAAATATAAAATATATAATAAAATCCTACAAGCTAGAGAGTTGAAATTTAGTATATTTCATAAATGTTACATAATAATAATATTTATTTCTTCACCAAAAAATACAAAATAATAATAATATTGAATGCAATAATAATACAATAAAAATACAAGACAGGTAAATTAACACATACCACATTTAACTTGATAAAAGAACAAAACAATGATTTTCTTTACATTCAGATTAAATTTATGTGAAGAATAGGTAATCCTTAGGCACAAGTGCCTGAGTAGGATTTACCATCATAATTCTTTAATCTTATTACTATAGGAAAAAGAAAGAAAGAGATCAGCCATAGTGCCATAATCATTCAAAATATATACAAATGCAAAGGATGCCTTGATAATAAAACTAACCTGAAACAAAAATTGGATAAAGAACAGAATTTTACACTTACAAACACACAAACTTATATACACCACCCAATCTACACTCACACATACATAACACATATATTTCAGAACAACATCAACTGGTTCCCACTGCCTCACCTCAAAACTAATTCAATATTTTCCACTGAATTCGGCCATAATTTAACAGATTTAGAAAACTGGGATATATTGTTTCTCTTTTGTACATCTACTGGTAACATGTTAAATATTTTCTCCCCCTTATACAAATATGAATTTTTAACTGCTGTTAATTTAGTTTTTAACAGTTGAAATACTATTTTCCTCCTACCACAGTTTCGCCTAGAACCACTTTTCCTGTAAAACTCTACTAATACTTTAAAAACATACAAATACCTCAACGGCAGTATGCCCTTTGCTCTAAAGAGTGGCATAGAAGAATCAGTTCTAGACCTAAATAACATAACTCTTATTATATGTTTTTGAGCACTAATAATGGGTGAAATAGTACTCAAATATGCTCCTCCCCAACAAATTAAACCATACTGCAATCGCGATTGCACTAAAGCAAAATAAATTTGTCTCATTAATTCTGGTGGGCACAATGATCTAATAAAATATATTTTACGAATAATTGAAATCAATTCACGTTGCAATTTGTTTATGTGATAATTCCATTTCATTCTTTCATCCAGTATTATTCCCAAGTACCTAATATTATTCAATTGATTAATCTTCGGACATAAACACCCATCTAAATCTTTATTTTTGCATATTATGTGATGGTATATTACATTTCCTGTCACATATTCCTTGCCTTTTTTTAAATGAAAAAGAATATAATTAGTTTTAGCTTCACTTAACACCATCTCATTTTTTGAAAACCAAAGTCGTAAATGTCTCAAATCCTCAGTAATTTGGCTGAGAAGCACATCTATTGAGTTAGCTTTATAAAGGATTGCTGTATCATCCGCAAAGGCTGTAATTTCTCCATTAACTTTGCTATTACATAAATCATTTACATATATAATAAAAAGAACCGCTCCAAGTACAGATCCCTGAGGAACACCATACCTTATCTCTTCCTCACTTCCCAAAACTCCATTTACTCTTACCCTTTGGGTTCTTCCCCCCAGATAACTACTGAACCATTTATTAGGTAGTCCTCTCACGCCAGCAGACCACAATCTGTCTAACAGAATAGAATGGTCCACCGTATCAAATGCTTTTTGAATATCAATAAAGAGGCCAGCAACCTTCCATCCCACATTCAGAGAATGATAAATGTTATTAACAAAATATTGAAGTGCTTTCTCTGCGCTAAGACCAGATATGAAGCCATATTGATTCCTACTGAAAATTGTTCTTCTCCAGAAAAGTTACCAACATTCGTTTCATTAAAAAGTAAACCCACCAAATTTCAGTCACTGCCATTAAAATTTAGTTAAAGGTTAAAATTGAGTAGCTAACAACAAAGAATAAATATAAAATATATAATAAAATCCTACAAGCTAGAGAGATGAAATTTAGCATATTTCATAAATGTTACATATAAAAAGTAAACCCACCAAATTTCAGTCACTGTCATTAAAATTGAGTCAAGAGTTAAAATTGAGTAGCTAACAATATACAATAAATATAACATATATAATAACATCCTACAAGCTAGAGAGCTGAAATTTGGTACATATTATTCTTATATGATAAACAAGAAAGAAAAACCATTCGCATTTCAATTACTTGAGTCGAGAGGTAAAATGAGGTAACTACCCGTAAAATAAATAATAATTCAAACACTAGCTATAAATAAATATTGAGTTTGACTTGTGAAAAGATATACTTGATAGAATAAAACTTGAACATAGAATCTCACAATTAATACGTTTATTAACTCCACCGCGTATTAACGACAAAGTCGCCATCTACAATGATGTACACGAGCTACAATAGTCAAACTATAACTAACCTAACAGTGTTTCATGCCCTAATTATTGTGTTTCGATTATTTGCGACTGAGTAAAATATGTTTCGAAGCAAATAAATACCGGATTTTTTTATTTTCACCTTCGTTCTGGAGTTATGTGTGTACCATCCTCAAAGGGAACAAACAAAACGGAAAGCGTACTGAGTCAAAATGGGATGGTACATACATAAGGGAGAAACAAAGATGATAAATCCTTCTAAAGATAAAAAAAAAAGTGTAGCCTTACCTCATTTTGGAAAGGTTTTCAAGAAACACCTGAATTAGCTATTCACAGGAAATGCCAAACAAATACAATTCACTTAATAAACAATTTGTTTATTAAAATATTATTTTAAATTGAAATACAAAAGATTATACGCCCTTAAATAATAAAATTTTAAATTGACATGCCCTTAAGTACAATTGATTTTCAAAGAAAATGTTTACAAAATATATATATTAATTAATTAAGTTCAAAAAGAAAAAC
Organism: Philaenus spumarius; assembly: GCA_018207615.1. NCBI lineage: Eukaryota > Metazoa > Arthropoda > Insecta > Hemiptera > Aphrophoridae > Philaenus > Philaenus spumarius. Next base: position 64,982 of record JAGFPH010005598.1, read on the forward strand.
CCTCCCCAAAATAAAATTTGAAAAACCCTCCCTGTTTACAATAAAAAAAATACAAAATTACAAACTAGTAGTGTTTATAAATTTACAAAATTGAATACATTCACCATGGATTTGATAATAATTTTATATCTATGGCCAAACTTAATACTAGGTAAAAATTAATTAATAATAAAAAAAAATATGAGACGTCTCTCTATTAAAAAAAAGGTAATTAAATTTTCTAATATAGAGCCCTTAGGGCTAAGGTCCGAAACATGCTACAGCTGCACCACCCAATTATTATTATATAAAAAAAAATATTACTGTAGCCTTTTTCAACTATGTAAGCCTTTATTATTTAGATATCATATTTTAAGTAACAGACAGTTTAAAAATTCTAGCAACACTCAGAAAGTTTTCATTATAGCTGTTTTTTTTATTGTTGTTGTTCCGAAGATGGAAGTCAAAACTTGTAGTAGGATAAACCCATGTAATACTTAAACCAGTGATGTTCACTATAAGAAAAAACACATGTTTTAGTACATGGCTAAAAACATGTATAAAGTTGCATAAGAATTTCATGTATGAAACTGTAATTTAACCTCGTGTATAGAACAGTATTCTGATTTATAGGCTTACAAAGAAATATTTAAAACAGAGCTTTTAATACACACTATTACACCTCTATAAGGCTTAAAAAGGCTTCTAAAGCTTATAATGCAAATAGTTTAAGGCTTGTGGCTACGTAAAGTAAAACAGATAGGCTATGTAAAATATAGGCTAATAAAAAAAATGAAGTTAAGTTATGACATAATGTCCTCTGCAAATGTAGATAAATATTACAATTAAATTCACACAATACATATTATTATAGCTAACTCAGGGTGTAATTTAGGTTTGAACTTTACCTGGTAGAAGATAGATGGATAACTTAGTCGGTAGACATGTTTTGTAACGAAATAGGCCTTAGGCAAGGTCAGAAAATTTGGCTAGAAACGCCGTAAAACACGTCACAAGAATATTTTAAACAACTCGCTAACGCATGTTAAATGAAACTAGCTTACTGATGCTTAATTTTTACCAAGACGGCATTACATTTAGATAGCTTCGGTTTAGTCCAAAGTAGATCGTGTTGTCGCTTTCACATTACATAGTCAGGCTGTTGCAGAAGAATGAATAAGCAAGGACGGCCGGCTTAGTACCTAACCAAGTAGCTAACAGCTGTTTGAGAGTGGCAGACTGGTTCTACTTACAATGTTGCCAACTGAATTGGCCTTGGC
>JAGFPH010005599.1:694-53544 GCA_018207615.1 Philaenus spumarius
GTGGTTAATGGGGTGGAAAGAACGGCATGGAATCTGCCAACTTACAGTGACAGGCCAAATATTATCAGCAAATGTTGAAGCCAGTGACAGTTATAAACTTACTTTTGTTAAGTTAATTGCAGACGAACACTGTCACCATTCCAAGTTTATAACGCCGATGAAACTGGTTTTAAAATGCTACCTAGAAAGTCCTTAGCGTATAAACTTGGAAGAAAAAGCTACAGGTAACAAAAAAGGCAAAGAACGTTTGACACTGCCTTTGCTGTTGATCGGCAAATCTGCAAAGCCAAGGGCTTTAAAAAATGTGAATTTTGACTCTTTGCCAGTATTGTACTGATAAAAAAATAGCCTTTATGTCTGCAGACCTATAAAACAATTGGTTTTCCAAACACTTTGTTCCCGCTGTAAAAAAGAAGACCTTAGAAAAAGGGACTGCCTGAAATTGACAATGGGCCAATAACACAGTCATCCTGGAGAAGACGAGAGGAGAAGTGATGATATTTTTATTAAATTTTTTCCTCTAAATGTAACGTCTCTAATTCAATCTATGGAATAAGGTCCGATTGAGAATTTGAAACTGAGATACCGTAAGACACTTGTAAGTAAAATAGTTGACAAAAATGAAGACAGGAAAGAAGTTATCATGAGCGTTTTGAAAAAAATTAAGTTAAAACAAATGTTATTTACATGTCTGCTCCTGCATTGGGAAGACGTTTCACAAAAAACATTACAAAACTCATGGAAAAAGTTGTGGCCGAAAATGTCAAAAAACAGTGAAGCTGTAAATATAAAGTGTATTGAAAATGACGAGTCATCTGGAAATAAAGAAATATCATAAATAAATGTTAAAAGAAATTGAAGGTTGTGAAAATTTGCAACAGGAAGAAGTAATCTAAATGGATAAATAATATAGATGACGATGATCCGGGATATCAGCTATTTCAGAAAACAAGATCGTTGATGAGTATTCTGAACAATCCGTGGAAGAGGAATCTAGTTCTGATGATGATGAGGACGACACGGTTGCTACAGCCATTACACATTCCGAGGCTACTACAATGTTTGACCTTTTAAGTTATTTAGAGCGTCAAAAAGAAATGAGTCCAGCAGAAGTGCTATTAATTAGAAGGTTAAGGAATTAATTTTACCGCTGAAGCAGAAAAATATAATGGATTTTTTTTTAAAGCAGTAGAACTAATATAATTTAAGGTATGTTGTACTATAATTTTGAGTCATTCAATTTTAGTCATTCACTTGTTTTATGTTTCAAATGTAACACAAAACAAATAATTTTATTGTTTCTGTAATTTTCTACCACAATTATCTGATTTTTCCTTAAAACTGTAGGCCTAATAATGGTAAAAAATGCCAAAATCGGTTTATTCAAAAGATCGTTTATCGGGAACAGGTCTGGTCCCATCAATTCCGGATAAACGAGGTTTTAGTGAATTTGTAAACTTTGCACAAGTTGTAAAAGAAAGTTACAGAACAGTGTAATATTTAAGTTAATTATTAATGTGTGTTGAGTATGGACACAAAGAATAAATTTAACTTAGAAACACAAAAGTTTGTAATTTGAATTAATATTATGTTAAGAACAACTTTCTTTTGAATTTTATGTCAACTTTGCACAAGTTGTCAAAAGAACGAACAGAACAGTTTAATATTTTAATTAAAAGAATTGTTACTATTATTTTCAACAAAACGTTATATGTAATTTTGAACTAATTCTAATCTTAAAGAAGAGGGATGTTGTAAGTATCTATGTAGTGAACAAATGGGTCATCTATGACTGAGAATGATCTATGTTGACACTACAGGGCTGGTTAGCCCAGATGGGGGAATAAAGTGAGAGTCTACGTCTTAACATGCATGTTTTATTTTAATTACTAAACCTAAAATATAATATAAAAGTAAAACTATGTACTAACAAAGTTGTTATGTTGTCCTACTTTTATGATGTTACTTAAATATTTTTAGTTTTGAACTGTATTTTTGTTGAATAGGATTTTGATGGTTTTATATTTTTATGTATCAACTATCACCAACTAGAGGGTTTCCTACACTACTATTTACAACCTCAACAGATTTTGATTATATATATATTTTTTAATTAATCAAACTATAGTAGATGGTACTTTTTATTAAGTTTTTTGTACCTTACTTAAACATGTTTTTTTATTAATAATTATATAAATTCTCTCTCAATATGCTTTTAATGTTAAAGAACATTAGTTATTTTTAAGTTAAAATGATCACATTCTAATCTCTCCGTCAAGTTTCACTAAAATTATTTTGTGTTATTGTAATTTTTCACTTTTATAGGAAGATGTTGGAGACGAAACATTTCTACAATTCTGCCAAAGTTGTAAAGGTTTTAAGGCACCTAGAGCTCACCATTGCAGAAAATGTAAGTACAAACGTAGTCGATGAATTAACCATTTCTGAAAATTATGGTTTGAAAAATCACCTACATCTGGTGATCCTCATATACTTTAAAGTAGAATATGATAATAACTTTATTTTGAAGAGAAGTTTGAGGTCAAATGAATTAAAAAACGTGCAATCCTTTTATAAATAGAGAAAAAATAAAAATGAATAGTAATAAAGAGAAATTAAATGCATTTATTTAATTGTCCAGGTGGAAGATGTGTACTGAAGATGGACCATCATTGTCCTTGGATCAACAACTGTGTAGGACATGCTAACCATTCTCACTTTACTGCATTTTTGCTGTATAGTGTAATCGGTTGCTTTCACTCGACTATAATCCTAAGCTGTACTCTGTATCGAGGCATTCATAGGGTCAGTATTTGATGTAGTCTTGTTGATACGGTTTTGGCCCTTTAGAAATTCTCAAATTTATAATTATTTTTTGTCATATAACAACAATTCATGTAAACATTAAAAATACACAAATGCATAAAAAATTGGCCAGAGTCAATAAAAATTCTGCACTACAATCACCAATTATATTGGCTGAAAGATTACTGGTCCTCACTTTAAAACATTTATGTTGTTATTTCACCATGAAAGTTTTGATTACAATTGTTGATGTAGAAAAAAATCCGTATTTCTTTTAACACAGCATCTGGTAAGGGTTATCTAAGATAGAGCTTATGACTCATTGCCATGCAATACTAGCACTTTTGTAATTTTTGCAGCTTTAAACTTATTGTGATTGTTGAATTTCATTTACAGTACTGTAAATTAAAGTTTGTGAGCAACAATTTTTTCTTTATTATTCACAGCAAATCCAAACTGGGATAAAGGGTGCGTAAATACTTGTTGATCTAATAAGAGAGGTTTGGTTTAAAAAAAAAAAAAAAACATAACACATACAACATATCTTAGATACAGTACACATATTTATAAATTTAGATACACACTTAAAAAAAAGACTTAAACATGCATCTTCCCTTGGACACACCGTGAAAACTTTGTTTACACCATCACAATGTTTTGTCGATTACGTATTATAATCTCTTCTTTTCTCTTTTTAAAAATGTCCTAGTTGTTGGGCGTCAAATTTATAATATTTTTAATTATTTCATTTAATAATTACCTGTAGCCTGATTTAGCCACAAGTTGTGAAACCAAATTTATAAAAGAATTACTATTTCTTTACTGAAACAATATTAAATAATATAGTCCTTTTTGCTTTACAATTCTTTAATTCTTTTATTAAAGTTATTTTATCTTTTACAGTATGATTATAATTATTATTTATTCTTCTATGAAATATAGAGCACTTATACAATCAGTTAATTAAGTTATTAATTATAGTTTTATAACATTTTCTTTAAAAATATCTTATCTCGGGTTTTTTCAGTTCGTGGCTTTGATTTATTAAATGTGCAGTTACTATTATAATATAATTAATCTTATGTTCTAATTTATGCCTAAAATACTAAAAAGTTTGGAAGTTAATTTTATTCTAATGCCAATGATGTAATAAGTTCAATTTGAAAAAAGTTCACTTTGAGAAAATATACGGCTAGATATTACCTTGAATTTAGGTTTAACTTATTTATACTCTTCAGGTATTTTACTGGTTTACTGATCTGTTTTAAATTATTTGATCTTCTGGTCTGAATATCATATACCTTTTACTGTTTTACCTTTACGTCTATACCCTTGGTTGGTTCGAACAATACTGAATTTGGCTTCGGTTAATTTTTAAACATATGCTCTACAATTAAAACTGCCACTTAATTTCTTGTCCATACACTCTATCTGTTAGGCATTAAGCTTGTATTTAAATTTATAATTGTTTGCTAAAATCTTGTTTTCGCCGTTTATTTATATCACTTATACTTTTCATATTATTTTGATTAATATTTACTATTAAAACTGTTTTTTTAAAAAGTTTTTAATTTTGAAATATTTGTTTTACTTATAATACACTGTTTTTATATGTCACTGCCTTTCTAGCGATAATCGATTTTGCCGTTTACGTTCACTTGGTTATTTTCATACTTAAATTTCCAACACCACAGCTGTGCTTGTATTTATATTTTGTTCTTACAAAAATTAATTTATACAACTGCAATCATTTTTGATATCTTAATTGAACAATAAATTATGCTATTTGATACACTAAAACTAATTGTCTGCACGTTTAATAAATTTAAAATTATTTACAATGGTGAAATGCGATCGAATCTCAATTTTAGGTTATGCTCTAATACATAATTGGTTACTGTTTCTAACTGTTGTTTATAAACATATTATAAGAAAAAGGTAGGTTTTAATTTTAAGAAAAGTAAGTTAATTTTAATTTAGTTCTCTACGGTTACTTCTGATTGTTTAACATTTTTAAATTTATAGCTATTTGTCTTGAACAATTCTGTTAGGCTAGGCCTATCTCCTTTATTTAAAAAAAACTATGAAAACTTCATATTACATAAAGTGAAATCAAAACCTTACTCATTTAAATGTTACAGTATGTTCAGTCTCCTGTTTCATGGTATTACCATCAATGTATAAACACACTGGATCGCTGGCTGCGTGAATTGAATACGGTCCGGCTGGCCTAGCCGCTTCCCCCACCACTGGTGGGACAGCAACAACACGTGAAGCATTCAAAGCTAATGCAACGCACAAAAATGTTTTAATTTATTTTGCTCAGCTTCAACAACGGCACCAAACATTATTTGTAAAATAATCATTTTAATTTCTAAACAATATTTAATTGTTATACAGTATGTAACACTTATTTTTATAGTAAACTAGTGGACCCAGCAATGCTTCGCTATTGCTTGATTTAATTTAAAAGTTAGTAAAGTTATTCCATTGTATTACATTGACTTAAGTGATCGAATTGCAAAATGATTTTTATGCCACAAGAATATACTACACAAATTTAGATCTATAGTTTGGAAACCTTTATCGATAATACAGTAAACCTTTTGTTTGTTTTTACCTAATCTAAAAAACTGATAGTTGTGATGAATTGTAAAAAACCTGATTCTAAATTAGCCCAATTGGTTGGAAATGAACGCGTTTTGGTTCATTGTAGGCTTAACCTAAAATTATGTTCAGTTTTTGATGCAAATCAGTTGTTTTATATATAATATGTAACAACCAATGTTTGAATTTAATTAAAATATAGTAAGCATTTTTAGTTGATTTTTGTTTTTATTTACTTTAAGTTGGTCAATTTAACCAAAAAAGCTGTTGGTTTTGAAAAAATAATAAACTGATTACAAATTTGCTAGTAAAGTTGCTATGGTAATGAATATAAACAAACATGTGTTACTAAGCATTTTATACGAACAGCTGATTTAGTGATTTTGTGCGCTATGGTCTTGAGTCCATACAAAAGAGGCTGTTTAGTTTTTTCTAAATTTGAAACTTTTTCGGAAAACTTTTCAAATTTGTCTTTATATGATAATATAGTTCGGACTATTATGAACATTTTAAAATAAAAAAATAGCCAAATTGGTCCAGCCGTTCTCAAGTGATGCGCTTACAAAGGAACAGCAATTAATTCATTTTTATTATATCGATTAACAGTTTGTGTTTAAACTATTATTATTGTTGTTGGATAAGGAGAAGGAAAAGTTTAGGGGAAAATAAACTGAACCAAAACCATAATGAAAAACATGATCTGTATTAGCATTTTAAACTGCATTTTATTTACATAAAAGTATACCTAGGTATACATTACACTTTAAACATTGTTAAATAAAACAAGTGTAGTAAGTTTTGACGCACTCAAAGCTTTGTAAATGTAGCTCGCAATGTTTTGAAATGTTACAAAATTCCGTTAAAATGTATAATAATTTTATTTACTACTAGGAACTCGGCCTCTGATCGCTTCGCTCGCCAAACCCTGCGGTGACATATGGTAATGCCAATGCAAACTACAAAATCTCTATGTTCATAATTTTAACATTTTTTCAATTTTTCACCCCTTAAATAAAATAAAAATGGCGGCCGGACCGGTTCTCTCAGTGTAAGCTTTTTTCTAAAGCCAGTTTGTGGCTTAACTGTAAGTCGAATTTAAAAACTAATATTTTGCGGGTAGCAAATTAGATTTTCAACAAAATAGGATTCTTGATTTTTTTCTGTATCTCAAACCATAAGCTCACAAAATGACCGTAAACTTCAAATTTGTAAAAAAATCGTCCAAGTTTTTGTATTTCAACCATTTAGTCAACACGTTTATTCTAAACCAATTCAAAAGTGTTCCATAGCTTTTTTGTAGATAAAGGTTTAAAGAATTCATATATGCCAGTTTTGCAAGTAAACAAAATGATTGAAGTAAAATTAACAAAGTTATTAGCTCAAGGAACAAGCATCCTATTACTTTAAATGAGCAATTGTTGTATCTATCTTTGTTTGTATCTGTCGTGGATCTCGAAAACGGCTCTAACGAATTCAAAGAAATTTTGTATTTAGGTGTAGTTTTGAGTTTTAAGTACACCCATATAGTTGTATTTCTTGTAAAAACGCAATTTTTTGAGAAAATCTAATTTAAAAATTGAAAAATTTTAACATAGGGTCTTATGGGTTGCCAAGTTGGTTACAAAATAACAACGAAATAGTAAATAAAGCAATCAAAACAGCTGTTTATAAACAAGCCATGAGATTGAGTATTATCCTAAATCAGCTGTTCATTGGATAGTTTTTAATTACTATTAAAAAACAATCTAATTTATACTGTTTTAGCAAGTTAGAATTAGAATAAATTGTTCTGATTTAACAATTTATTTTATAAAAAAAAAGTAAACTTGGCAAAAATGGATAAATTCTAATAGTCAATTTTGTAATATAGGCCTGGTCATTTCTGAAACATAGTATTGAGGTTATGTTTACTACTGTATATTTAGTCCTGGTTTCAAAACATTAGTTGACAGAAGATAGTAGAACTAGGACTAAAATCGTAATGAAAGTCTCTCACGTTTCTAAAGCATGTATTTGAGGTTATAATTAATCTTGTAATTACTGTTAATATATTTAAGCCTGGTTTCATAATTTTACAAACCAATGTACAAACGAGCCAAAGAATAACAAGATTCATTAGCGAATTTTCCAACTGTGAGCGAAGCGAAGCGTCCAGGGGCAGAGCCCTTAGTGTTTAGTAACGAAAGGAAAAAGTCAAATTTAGGCCTATATAAAACGTAGTAAACATATTTTGTAATTTTTTTCATAAATGTAAAAAAGTTTCGTAATTTAGTTCTAAAATAGAACTGTATAAAAATATTGATCAATCTCAAATTTGTTATTTTGAAAACACCAGTTTTTATGTTCCTACTACAAGACTGCTAACAAAACTAGGTCTGTTTTGAATAGTAATTTAGGAATACTATTTCCTCTGCCCAAAAATGACATATTATTATAAAAAAGTGTAGAAGATAAATCAAAGAATTGAACTGTATACAACAAAAATAACGTGTATCACTGTCCATCTATCACGCTGCCCACCGCAGGTCTAGCCCACCAGTGGAGGGGGAAGCTCCACGCCGGCCGGCTCGTTTCTCGAACCTTTCAGACTACTCAGCGCGCAATCCAGTGTGTTTATACATCGATGGGTATTACAGGAAATATTGCTAAAAATATAATGTTTATACACTGGTAATATTTTGTAACAATTTTTTGAAGCTGTTCTCTTTGCAAATTACTATAATATGAGTGTTGAAGCAAATATCAATTTTAGAACTTCAAAATTTTTTAAATCAATAATTAACAGCCTGGAGTGTAATAATTATAGACTTAGGCTTTGTAGGGATTATTAATATTTAGTAACTCTTTGACCACCAGGCACTCTCTTCAAACTGCCAGAGCTACTAGCCCCTGGCTATACGCAAAGCACTAAGCTGTTTTTGTAGTGCTTTACTAAATTATTTGTAGAATGTGCAAATTTAAAGATAAAAACATGATTGTTGATTTGTTTTATTTTGTAAGAGAATAATGTTGTTACATTATTAGGAGAAATCTTTGGATTTTTTATTCAAATCTCAAAAGAACATTAACTATACATAATAAATTGATTTTGAGATATAAATGACTAAAATCATAGTATTGTGGTAATAAACTTATTTTGACCATAAACTTCAGTGTTTTTCTGTGTTTCCTAAAAATTTCAATGGTCAATTATAACAGACATTTTATTTAAAATAAAAAAAATGTATATGCCAAAATTAAGAATATGAACTACATAGTAAACCTAAAAAATGTTTTTGACTGTAAAATAAACTACACTCACGTGTCAATATAATTTCTATACATTGTATTCATAACAGCACTACTACTATATGAAATTGAGTATAAAAATTCAATAAATCAGTGTGATTTCACTTAATGGTATAGCACTTTTTATTCTTTTACTTAGATAACTTTTTAACACTAACAGTACAGTAGAACTATTTCAGAAAGAAAATCAATATAAAGGATTACTGCTAAGATTCAATAAAAACTTTTTTTACACAAACTACAACCACAAAATAAACATTTAGTCAGCTAACTTCTAAATCAATAAACAGCCTAGAATTAAACAAACAATACACGGGAAGGCTTTGCCATTACAAAGCCTGGATTACCTGGATTAAGTAATTTCAAAGATATTGCAGTTAACTATGTTTCTAGAATAATATTTATCTAGAAGTATTTATCTAGATGTTTTGCGTATTTAAGATTATGTGTTAATATTATATCCATGATTTTGTAAATTGACTCGCAACAAGAATTTTAAAATTATATTGACCCATTTTATGTTATTTAAATTTGATGTTTGATAAGACAGTCCCAAGTGCCAGATTATCAGAAGTCTAATGAATTAAAAGTATGTGCCAACAGTCTGATTCACATAATGCTGATGTAAAAAGTATCAGTAACATAGTTGCAATTTACTGGAATTTTAAAAGTAAAGGGGCCACCAATTTGGCATTTAAGTTATAAATGTAATAAATTAAGTTAAACTATAGTAGGGCCAAGGGTTATCTAGTTCCCTGAATGACCAAGGGGGAGAGCCTCAGAGGCCCACCGTGAACAAATTTATTTTAGAGTACTAAAATTATGTTTTTGTTGAAAACCCATATTAAATTACACAAATGAACTGAAAACTTACTTTTATTAAATAAAAAAAAAAAAATCTTATAACTTTGAAAAAGTTTTATAAGTTATCCAGAGTCACTGCTTAGTCCATTTTCACATACAGTCGAACTTGGTTTTAATGGCCTTGACTATTGCCTCAACTCGAACATAGCATCATTTTTTTAAAGTCCGGTTAAATCGTTATCTTTTACGTTATTATAAACTCCTGTTTTAGCGTCAATAAATATTTTAACCTCTTGTTTGTAATGTCATAAATCTACAAAATATTTTACTTTAATTTCATTAAACATTTTTAAATTTTAATGTTTTGTAAATATATTATACTGTAGTAAATGTCACCTATTAAGATGCGTTGCCACTGAAGACTGAACAAATTAATGTACTGTCGGCTGTTTGTAACTAAACCCATGACCTTGCTGGGAAAGTGTTAAAAAACGAGGGATAAACCAGTCAATCATATAGCCTGGCAAGACATTTACGTACTTGTGATCAGAACGTTGCCGCCACCGCCGCAGTTAAAGTGTTGAAAGTGTTGTCAAAAGTGTTGCATATTTAAACGTAGTACGTTAATGTTTTAATATGTACCGTAATTATAATGTTTTTTAAAATTACAATAATGCTACAGTTTGCAAATACACATGCATTTAAATGTTTAACTTAATTATTTACTTATTAATACTTTACATATTAACCAATGTTACCTAATTTATAATTTGCGGTGACCTCAACTCCAATTAGCTCGAAGTACTGGGACCCTACTTCGAAGTATAGTTTTCTTTTAAATAAACGTCATGAATAATGTTTTCAATAATGGTAATACTGAATAATTGTTTGTACTCTCACTCAAGGTAACAAAAATATTATTTCCAGTTGATACATCTTTATAACGTCACTTGGACATCAAATGGTCCCTTTGTTGATGCTATGACCAAGTTTAAATATATAACCTTTTTTGCACTATGTTGGCCACATACATTCTTGCAACACTGTAAACAAGTTGTTTTTATACTTTAACAGCTTGTCGTATTTCATTTTTGTTTGTTTTTTCTTCACGAACACAGATATTATAATATCTTGCTGGACTATCTTTAGTTGGTTTTTTAATAAAAATAATAAAACTATTAAAATATATAATTTATGTATCAAGGTTATCAACAAATAGATAATATCTATAATATAATATTATATATATATATATATATATATTATTATTATTATAAATATATTATATTTATATATATATAAATATTTATAATACAAAAATAATATAAAATTGTTATGTGTGGGCCTGACAAGCCCTTCTTAGTCCTATTAGGGTTAACAGATAAAAAAACCAAATTGATTGTACTTATTTTCTGCTTCTAGGTGTGGTACTTATACCATGGGGTAGAACCCCTCGTACAGCTCAGCCTACATACTCTAGTGTTATGTGTGTTTGCATTGGGTCTGTCTATAGGTGTAGTGTTAGCAGTAGGCATGCTTCTATATTTTCAGGTAAGTAATTAGCTTGTTAGTTCAAAAAAATACAAAGGCTGTTTATAATAACAAAAATATTGCAAGACTTGTGAAACATACAACAGTGTATTTATGTAAAGAGCTTTTTTGGAGCTCCTTATACAATCTAACTTCTAAACAATTTGTCAAATATGTGAAACATTGTATAACCCAATTAATTATAACTATTCATATCTCTAACACCATACATTAAAGCGAGCTTTGCCTCAAGCTCAAGCAATAGACTTTACAAGTCTAGAAACTCATTTCCTCTGACATTTGCTTTGTTTCTTAATAAAATCCTAAAAAATAAAACTTTTAAACACCTGAAAAACTTTAAAAAGAAATTGTTGACTACTGGTGTATAGTTCTTCTAGGTAAGTGATTTCCTCGGTCATGAATAGTGTTTTGGTTGTAGTGGTTGCTCAATTGGACAATCATCCTGTTTATTTAAGATTTTAGTAAAACTATTTAAAAAATTGTCAAATGTAATTAACTATTTATATATAGTATAACATGGTTCCTATGGTCAGGAGAGATCATGAAATGAAAAATAGTAAGGGGACTTGTAAAAAACTCAGGGAAAATTGTTTAAAAATTTATAGATGATTCAAAAATTGAGGAGTTATCTATCCTTTACTCCAGCTTGCTGTAACACACAATGTTGAAGACGTTTTTCATGAAGATATCTCCAGCATGATTGTTGAAAGTCTTAAAAGTACTAAAAAACTAAAAAAGTAGCCTACTTAAAAAAGTACTAAAAGTGTCTGCTTTTAAAAAACACTAAATCCCACTTATGTTCCTTTATTAAAAGAATATTTTTAAGTTATCTAATCGAGTGATTTTAAAATTCTTTATTTAGAAATAAAAAGTTATTTTTAATAATCTGTTTAATATTCAAGTGCCTTTAGTTTGCTATGGTAAAATTTAAAACCTGAATTTTAGGACAGAGTTAGGCTGCTGATTATAGGAATTTTGATGTAAGTTCCATTAAATAATGCTATAAAGTAAAAACGTACTTTTCCATCTCAATATTTAGCACTATATTCTTAAGTCATTTTGTATATTCATTTTCATAATATTAACACCAAACACAAAATATAAAAAAATAATTCGACCACGCAGCTGACGTGAGTTGAGCAAATTTCCAAAATTTGTTTATTTGCCTATGTTTTAGGGTTTCAACCAACAATTTTGGAAATAGGTTTACTCATGAAGGCGTTGAACAGCTGTCTGTGTGTACGCAATATATTAGTAGAATTTGTTTGCGCCTTGCGAGTTTGCACCACTTGGCTTCGAACCGGGTACTTTTATGCTATTTTACGTTTTTACCTATTTTGGAGGAACCAAGCAAACTATAAGGTCGCGTAAAAAAACAAAATGTGCAGAATAACATCCTACATTTATATTTTTAAAGAAACTTTAAAAAGATTTCATTCTCCTTATAATATATATATGATTTTTAATGACACCCCAAAACGTGTTCTGGGGACCATGATCGGTGCTCATTTGCTACTCCCGACCTTGGTTCTTACCATAAAGGGCACTGCAATAGCTCATTTTTCCTATGGAAATTCGCTAATAACTTACTCCTAGCACTTAGCAAACAGTGCTTACTTTAAATGAAATCTATTTGTGTTGGGCTAATATACTAAAATACATCTGCTTTTTTTATTTTTTGTGGATGGTGTGATATGAAGAGTATGGTTGTACAGACCGTTGCAAGGTGCTTGGCACCTAGTTGGCGCATGCGTGCTGCCAGCTTTCTCCCACTACACACCACCACGTTGTACAGTCACACCAGTTCGTAGCCTATACAGAGCGATTTGGAGCGCTACTTTGACCTTGCTAAACTGGCTGGGGTGACTGTACAAGGCATCTGAAGGGGAAGTGTGGTGGGAGACATTGTCCATCTCTCTCACACAACCTCCCCTACACGCCAAGTACCGTGCAACGGTCTGTAGCAGAAATGTTTGCAACCGAATGTATGTTACTAAAATGTAATGCAAATGTTGTAATAAAATAATTTTATAATACCCCATGAGTTGGTCTAGAAAGTTTATAAAAAATCGGCCCCGGAAAGTCAGAAAAATGAATTACCAAAATTCCATATTAACCCTGAATAATGTACGGGTTTGTGTGTGTGATACTTGATGAATTGAATAAAGTCTGAGTTGACCATAATTATGAATTCATGGTTTTTCTTATTCTTTAAACGGACCCTACACGATTAGTAATACTACCATTATCTGTAATGTTATTACCTTGAAAAGTCTTTTTAATTACTCCCTTATTACTTTTCAACCTTACACGATCATTTGAAATTACATTACAGTAGAACCTTGATTATCCAAGCCTCGGTTATTCAAGTTTCCGGATTATCCTAAGCGAATTAGGAAAACAAATATATGTAAACCTGATTTTTGTCAAAATCATTTTGTGAACTTACATATAAATGTAAGTTAAATGAATTTATTGATTTCGATAATGAATTCATAGCTTGAGATGATTTCTCAGTAAGTAAATTTATAATACAATTTTTTTTGTTAGATTGAACAGAAATAACACAAAACAATAGTTTGCTGCAATGGTATTTGGGACGTTTAGCGAATGGGTAGTATAGTGAATGACAAAGCAGTCTGTTCCTGTTATACCCTCCCCTCATCGCGGCATCATATTTATGACTCACATACTTTCCAACAAGTTGTTTCTTCCCCCTGCTACTGTATTTTGTTCTTTTTTTTTTGGTTGGTGTTACATTTTGTGAATGAGAGTTTAATTTTATTATAAGTGGAAAGCGAAAGTGAAACAACAGTGAAAGACTTTTTTAAAAGTGTGTTATTTTATAACTTTTTATGTGTTTTATTTACGTATCTTTCTATCAATATAAATGTTTCCAATTCAAGGATTTTTATTTGTACTTTTCATAAATAATGTAAATGTCTCTTTAAATTTTTGTTTTTATTACAGTAGCTTACACTATCAAATTTTTTTCATTTGAGTACATTTTTAAACGTTCTTTGTTTTTTTAAACTATTTATATTATTTAAAGCCAAATAAAATATATTTTGAAGTAAGTATGGCTCCAAATCGGCCTATAACAACTTAAATAAAGCGGGAACTCGCACCTCAATGGTTTTCTCATGGCCTACCGTATTATCCGAGATTTTGATTATCCGATATTCTACTGTATTTTTCATCAGTTTACTTATCTCCACACAGGGAACCTAACTTGTTTTTTGTGTTTCCAAACAAGTTGTGAATGTATATTCACACAAAAGCGTGTAGCCTATCGCAATAGTTTGGCTTTGAGCACAAAGCAAAATGTTAAAGCACCGACATTGGATGGAGGACTGATTTCAAAACTGAGACAAGTAGT
Source organism: Philaenus spumarius (assembly GCA_018207615.1). Lineage (NCBI taxonomy): Eukaryota > Metazoa > Arthropoda > Insecta > Hemiptera > Aphrophoridae > Philaenus > Philaenus spumarius. Next base: position 15,129 of record JAGFPH010005599.1, read on the forward strand.
CTCATTTTACCCTGCTGAAGGAGATTAGTGTGACGGAAGCAGATGATTAAAAAAATTATTTTTGAATGAGTGAAGGAAAGCGGAGAGCGTAAAATACCCACGAGGTCGGTTGGTTCACATTGTCGGCACTGTTCCCTGATCTTTTTGATGATAGTATTTTTTGCAACTCCTTATTAACAAAAGTTTATCATAAATTGTATTTCTGATGTTTTTATTTTTGTATCTTGTGTTTGCGAGATTCCATAGTTCAGGAAAAATTTCATACAGATAGTTTAAGATACGAATAAGATAAATTATGGTTTAAAATTTTTATATAAGATGTATACAGTCACTATTTTTGATACATCTATGTTGTGTAGATCATGCTTGACAATGAACTGTGTAGTGATAGAATACTGATGGCGCACCCTCCACGGTCATTACCAATGAAAGTATCTTCACCAAGAGCCAGTAATGATGACTCGAAATCAGAAAATCGGGATTCTCGTCATTATTACCAGGCATCATTCCAGTTTTGCCTCCTTACACGATCAGTATTAATGTCATTCTGATAAGGTAATGGCATTAACACTGATCATGTCAAGTCCGGTTTAGAAAAGTAAAAGTCTTGTTATAGTGTTGTATGTGTATTCATAGATGCGAGCAATTTTACGAAATAAAACAGGAATTGAAGAATGGATTGTAGAGAAAGCAGATCACCGCAGAAGTGTTGTTGGCGATCCACCTTTCGTCTTCCCTTATAATTTAGGATGGAAGAAAAACTTTTTACAGGTATAAGATGCAGCTTAAATATATTCTAATAATAATGAAAGAAGTTTTTTTATTTTCAGTTTTAATTTTTTTTTTGAGAGGTAATGATTTTAAATTAATTATGATCTTATTTTGTATTGACAGTAAACTTTATTTTAGATTGTACCTTTTGTAAAATTTTAAAAATTCTGTTGTTTACGGAATCATTATAGTATTTTTATGTCAGTGTGTCACTTCTTCGATCCCCTTCATTTTACTTTTTATGATGAAATTTTGCCTGGAAGTGCTTTTAGTAAACAAAACAAATAGAAAGAAAGGAAACACAATTAACTTTGACTGATAGATGTTTAACTTCCTTTCACAATTCGTTTTAAATCGATGAAAAACAATGTGTTTTCTGAACATCATAGTGCTAGCATTTTGATAGGAAAGTATTTAACTATCCATTATGTTTCAACATACTGTTTCTATTTCAGACAGACACTTCACTTGCGATCTTTAGATACTTTTTGATCAACAAATTTTTTTTAAACATTTAGCTTGGGAAATATATAATGACACTGCTGAGACTCAAAACACACATCTGCTGTCTACTAAGCTTCTTTAGAGTCTGAACTTATTTCTCATGATGAACACCTTCTTGAGTTCATTATTCCTTAATCTTATTCATTTAAGATAAAAAATATCAGTTATACTCGAAAAAACACGACTTTCTTTTTTCTAGAACTTAATATGGAGGATGTTATTGCATTTTGTTTTAAAATAACAACCCTCTTTCTCACTTCACAGCCATGTGAAATTTATCTGTCATTAATTCCCATATCTCCCAGGTCAATTATGTTAATTGTCTTCTGTTTTTTTTCTATTAAATAAATAATAACTTTGACTTCCTTTATTACTCGTCAAAAAACATTTTACCCTTAAATAATAATGTTTTACAGAATTTTAAAAATATAAATATTTAATTGATTATCATAATTACATTATAATAATAATAATAATTTAATTATGTTGTAGGTCCGTCTTGTGACTTCAAGTGCGTTGATTCTTATGACTAGTTTCGAGGTCTTGACCCCATCATCAGGTAATTCTTCTTTCACTCAGAGGAGCTTGTCAAATATTTTTAAAAACACAACACATACACTAACTCAAATAAACATCAAATCGATCGTGTCTGACACCGTTGTGCACTCTGTTATGTCTGTCAGAGTACTACCGGCAAGAGCTAACAGTCCAGCTGAAAACGACCTCAGTTAGGCGCTTTTAAATGGTTTTAAAGCCGTATCATATAAACGATGCTATTGGAAGGAAAGTTGATCATTTAAGATGTTATCTGGATCGTTTTTGAAGGCTCTGTAGATCTCGAATTCCTTATTCGCGTTCATTAATCTGACTTTTTTGCAAACTGTATTGCTTCTCCACTGGATTTAAAATCACTTGCTCCGTGTTTGCTTTCAACCAGGTGATGTGCATAGTTCTACTTGGTGATGTTGGTTTTGTTGCAGGAGAGGTGTTCTTTATAACGGTCTATGAAAATTCTCCCAGTTTGTTCTATATAATATTTAATTTGTTACACTCTGGGCATTTTATTTTGTAAACACCAAATTTATATTCAATGGGGGTGTCCGTTCTAAGTTTAAGAGATGAAAATATGTTATTATTTGTACGGAATGCTAGGGTGATGTTACATTTCTTGAGAATGTTTGACGAGCTCTTCTGAGTGAAAGAAGAATTACCTGATGATGGGGTCAAGGCCTTAAAACTAGTCATAAGAATGAACCCACTTGAAGTCACAGACGGACCTACAAGGTAGTTAATATATTATTATTTATTTGTGACTTGGCACCAAAAAAATGAATTTCAAATAATTACATTGCATGTAATTTTTCATCCTTTATCTTCTCATCTCATTAATGAAATCACATAAGTTTTATGCTTTTCATTAATTATTTTGTATTTTCAGTAGAACCTCTGCAGTAGAACAGAAACAAATGCGGGAAAAACAAAAGTCATTGTTTTAATTTTACAACTGGTAAAAGACAGCCGTAGTTGTTCTTTTCTTACTTCTTACAACTGGTAGAACCGTCTTTACCACAAGCATCATTTTGTTCATAAAAAATAATATTTAATAGAGTACATTAAATATATCAGCTTACTCGAGACATTCTAATGAATAATTTGGTATATAGTACATTACTCTATGACAATCAAACATAAAATATACAAAGTTCCGAATCTATGACATAACATCATAGTGTAGTTGATTGTCCAGTTACAATGTTTGTTTATTTAGTGTGTTATTGATATTTTGGTTTGGTGTTGTGTTTTATTTATTACAATTATTGTGAATTAGTGAATTGTAGGAAATTTGGTTCTCTATAATATTATAAAGTTTACAAAAACTTATTTTGTGTTTCGAATTTTCTACACATTTTTCATTATGTACAAGTTATTTTTTGAAAAACATCACTTTAACAATTTTCTCCCCAAAAGATATTTATTTTTTTTAAGTGAAAACATTTTTATTGTTTCATGTAAAGCACATTTTTGCTACATTTTGTATATTTGGGATTTATCAAAAAATTGTTTTTTTCCAAAAGCCCATTTTAAACACCAGTTTTTTTGGGAGTGTTAAAAATTGCATTTCTATTTACGCACGCACATAGTTTTTTCCTGAATTTTGTTCGTATAAAGTTTTTAAGTTATTTTCTCCTCAGAATCAGTTATGCAAGTATGGTAATGTAATTGGTAGAATCACAATAATTAATCGTTAGATATTTATACTTATATTATGGCTTACCAAAGCTGATTTAGTATGTATTTTCAGGTGTTTAATTGGAGCTGCACACCTGCTGGGGATGGTATACATTGGGCTGTAGTTGAAGGGTGTCACCAATACACATTAACTGTAAGTTTTTTAGTTATAAAATTAAAAAAGAAACAAGTTAGGGAAATATAGAAACAGCAGACTAAAGCCATTAACATTTTAATTCCCTGAAAAAATGTTTAAACCTTAAGTTTTTTGTGAAAAGTATGGAAACTGTTATATATCTCAGCTTCTGAGAAAGATAGAAATATGCAAACAAAATTAATTTTTAAAAAACTTGGTGGTTTAAAATTGTGATAACATCAGTCATTTTCCCAATATTTCAGCAAACTTTAACATTTCTAATGAAAACGTAAATGAAACTTCTATTATGTCTTAGAATTTTTTACATAATTCTAAGGTTTTTTTATTAATTATTGTGTTTTATTTATAAATAAGAAATTTGTGTGTAAATTGGATTTTTAGATTATTAGAAAGCTTCAGCTTCTTGAGGGTAGAAGGTAAAACAAGTACTCTTGTTACATGGCTCAGTGAATACACTTAATACAACCTGCTTCGCTAACTATTATACTAGTGTATGGCAGGATTTGAAAAGGTACAAACATTAAATTATACTTACTTTATGTGAAGATATCATATACCAGTATATATATATTTAACACTTCAATATCATTGATACTAAAACAAACGGCTAACTCTTAAGAGGCGGCAGGACTTGATTTGAAAACCACCTTTTATTTTCCAAAGTAAGCACCAGAGTCGCTCTCTACAAGTTTGTCCGTATCACTGCTTGGAGCGCTGCCTGCACAAAGTGAGGTAACACAACCCTCGACTGTCTGCCTGGCCTTCAGTCCTAATAGAAAATGATAGGAGCGGGAGAATGCTTACAAAATTTAGGTTCGTCCATAAGAATCGCGTTGACATTATTTATACTCTGCATACAGTAAGTTGGCAGCAATGAATACAGAAACATTGCTAGAAACATTTTTAGTCGAAAAATGTTAATTATAAGTATCTATACATATAAAAGGCAAAGCCCTCACTCACTCACTCACTCACTCACTCATCATCACTAATTCTCCCACTTCCCATGAAACTAGAGAGATGAAATTTGGCATGTGGATACTTTGTGATGGAAATAGGAAAACTAAAGAAATTTCATTTTGATATTCAAATTTTTAGGGGTAGTTTTGGGGTTTTAGGGGTAGTTTTGACTGATCACAGTTTTTTAAAAACCATACCACACAGGAACTTGAAATTTGGTACACGTATTGCTCATAGGCACTAGAGGCACACTAAGAACGGATTTTAAAATATTTGGCCTGTAAGGGTTGAAACAACCCCTAAAACAATAAATATTGTTTGTTAAATATCTCAAAAACCTTACCTCCTAGAAACTTGAAATTTGGTACATGTATTTTCCACAGGGGCAAGAAGCGAACTAGGAAATTATTTAAAAATATTTTGCCTTCAAGGGTTGAAACAACCCCTAAAACAATAAATATTCTTTGTTATATATCTCAAAAACCATACCACCTAGGAACTTGAAATTTGGTACACATACTGCTCATAGGGACTAGATGCACAGTAAGAACGGATTTTAAAATATTTGGCCTGTAAGGGTTGAAACAACCCCTAAAACAATAAATATTATTTGTTATATACAAAAACCTTACGTCCTAGGAATGTGAAATTTTTTACATGTATTTGCCACAGGAGAAATGATTTTAAAATATTTGGCCTTCAAGGGTTGAAACAACCCCTAAAACAATAAATATTGTTTGTTATATATCTCGAAACCTTACGTCCTAGGAATGTGAAATTTGGTACATGTATTTGCCACAGGGGAAATGATTTTAAAATATTTGGCCTGCAAGGGTTGAAACAACCCCTAAAACAATAAATATTGTTTGTTATATATTTCAAAAACCTTACCACCTAGGAACTTGAAATTTGGTACACATATTGCTCAAAGGCACTAGAGGCGCACTAAGAAAGCATTTTAAAATATTTGGCCTTTAAGGGTTGAAACAACACTTAAAACAATAAATATTGTTTGTTAAATATCTCAAAAACCTTTTCTTCCTAGAAACGTGAAATTTGGTATAAGTATTTGTCATAGGAACAAGAGGCGTACTAAGAAAGGATTTTAAAATATTTGGTTTGTAAGGGTTGAAATAACCTCTAAAACAATAAATATTGTTTGTTATATATCTCAAAAACCATACCACCTAGGAGATTGAAATTTGGTACAAGTATTTTTCATAGGGGCAAGAGGCGTACTAAGAAAGGATTTTAAAATATTTGGTTTGTAAGGGTTTAAACAACCCCTAAAACAATAAATATTGTTTGTTATATGTTTCAAAAGCTGTACCACCTAGGAACTTGAAATTTGGTACACATATTGCTCATAAGCACTAAAGGCAAACTAAGAACGGATTTTAGAATATTTGGCCTGTAAAGGTTGAAACAACCCCTAAAACAATAAATATTGTTTTTTATATATCTCAAAAACCTTACGTCCTAGGAATGTAAAATTTTTACATGTATTTGCCACAGGGGAAATGATTTTAAAATATTTGGCCTGCAAGGGTTGAAACAACCCCTAAAACATTAAATATTGTTTGTTATATATTTCAAAAACCTTACCACCTAGGAACTTAAATTTGGTACACATATTGCTCATAGGCACTAGAGGCGCACTAAGAAAGCATTTTAAAATATTTGGCCTTTAAGGGTTGAAACAACCCTTAAAACAATAAATATTGTTTGTTATATATCTCAAAAACCTTACCTCATAGAAACGTGAAATTGGGTATAAGTATTTGTCATTGGGACAAGGCGTACTATGAATGGATTTTAAAATATTTGGTCTGTAAAGGGAGAAACAACCACTAAAACAATACATATTGTTTGTTATATATCTCAAAAACCTTACCTCCTAGATACGTGAAATTTGGTGCAAGTATTTTTCATAGGGTCAAGAGGCGTACTAAGAACGGATTTTAAAATATTTGGTCTGTAAGGGTTTAAAAAACCCCTAAAACAATAAATATTGTTTGTTATATATCTCAAAAACCATAACTCCTAGGAACGTGAAATTTGGTACAAGTATTTTTCATAGGGGCAAGAGGCGTACTAAGTACGGATTTTAAAATATTTGGCCTTTATGGGTTGAAACAACCAATAAAAAAATAAGTATTGTATGTTATAATTTGCTTAAAGCTAGAAAACAAAAATTTTGTACGTTTATTTCTTACACGATAGATATAAAAATTAAACCAGTTTTACATGTTGTAAAGTTCTGCTAATAGGTGAAAATGTAGTAACAACCCCTAAAACTGTTGCCTAAATATTAATTGAATACCGCCTAGGAACGTGAAATTTGGTACACATATTGCTCAATAGGGGCTAGAGGCGAACTAAGAAAGGATTTTAAAATATTTGGCCTTTAAGGGTTTAAACAACCCATAAAACAATTAACATTGTTTACTATACTTTTCTTAAAGCGAGAAACTGAAATTTTGTACATTTATTTCTTAAAAGATACATATAGAAAATAAAGCAGTTTTACCATTTTATCACGTTCTGCTAAGAGCTGAATATTTAGTAACAACCCCTATAGCTATAAATATTAATTTAATACCGTTAAGGAACGTGAAATATTTGGTTCACATATTGCTCATAGGCACTATAGGCGCTCTAAGATAGGATTTTAAAATATTTGACCTTTAAGGGTTGAAACATCCCCTAAAGCAATATATGTTGTTTGTTTACTTTTCTTAAAGCTGAAATTTTTTACATATATTTCTTACAAAACACATACCAAAAGTAAATGACTTTTACATTTTGTTTACTTGCTGTCATTTTGTTTACATTTTACTTGCTGCTAGGAGTGGAAATGTGTTAACAGCCCCTAAAAACAATAATTATTAATATTCATACATTCCTTAAAACTAGAGAGCTGAAATTTTGTCCATTTATTTCTTACACGATACCGTACACATAAAAAGTAAACCAGTTGTACATTTCGTTACGTGCTGCTAAGGGTTGAAAATGTAATAACAAACCCTAAAAACAATCAATACTAATTTGTATTCTTTCCTTAAAGCTAGAGAGCTGAAATTTGGAACTTATTAACTTTAAGAAAATATTTAAGACGTAACCTAATCAAAACTAACCAGATCTATGCATTCGCAATTAAAAACGCTGCAAATATTAAGCTAAGACTGTGATTTACCAGACTGTAGATTTAGCGGTTGAAAAAAAAAGACGCTCTTCACTCTGAATTTTTTATTTATTTAGTTTATTTAGCACACATACCACGACGAAGACAATTGACGGGCAACCAGTGAACAATAAATACCAAAGTATTTGAATATAAATGTTATAATTCACTTTAATAATAATGGATGAAAGAAAATAAGATAATACTATAACAATTAATTATAAATCATGGTGATGCAACAAACAAATTCCCTGTAGCGAAGCACGGGTATTCAGCTAGTACAAATATATTTAGGTACCTATACAATCGTTTATTATTTTCATAATATTAAAAGACCTTTGCCATTTAGTGTCCCATGGTTAAACAAAATCTCATTCGATTAAAACAGCTTTAATAAATTATATTTATAATGAACTAGCTGAATACCAGTGCTTCGCTACAGGAAATTTGTTTGTTACATCACCATGATTTATAATTAATTGTCATAGTTTTCTCTCATTTTTTTCGTCTATTATTTCACGAAAGTGAATTATAACATTTATATTCAATTACTTTGTTATTTATTGGTCACTGGCTGTCCGTCAATTGTCTTCGTCATGGTTTGTGTGCTAAATAAATTAAAAATTCAGAGTGAAGAACGTCTTTTTTTCAACCAAATCTACAGATTGGTAAATCACAGTCTTAGCTTGATGTTTGCAGTCCACCCAGATACGTCTTTAATATGCGGATGCACAGATCGGGATAGTTTTGATCAGCTTACGTCTTAAATATTTTCTTAAAATTAATAAGTGCCAAATTTCAGCTCTCTAGCTTTAAGGAAAGAATACCAATTAGTATTGATTGTTTTTAGGGTTAGTTATTACATTTTCAACCCTTAGCAGCACGTAACGAAATGTATAACTGGTTATCTGGTTTACTTTTTATGTGTATCTTGTAAGAAACAAATGTAAAAAATTTCAGCTCTTTAGTTTTAAGGAATGTATGAATATTAATAATTATTGTTTTTAGGGGTTGTTAACACATTTTCACTCCTATCAGCACGTAACAAAATGTAAAACTCATTTATTTTTCATATGTGTTTTGTAAGAAATATATGTACAAAATTTCAGCTTTAAGGAAAGTAAGCAAACAACATATATAGTTTTCTGGGATGTTTCAACCCTTAAAGGCCAAATATTTTAAAATTCTATCTGAGGGCGCCTATAGCGCTTTGTACGATAGCGCTTATGAGCAATATGTGATCAAAATATATCACGTTCCTTAGCGGTATTAAATTAATATTTATAGTTATAGGGGTTGTTACTAAATGTTCACCCCTTAGCAGAACGTGATACAATGTAAACTGTTTAATTTTTTATATGTATCTTGTAAGAAATAAATGTACAAAATTTCAGCTTTCTTGCTTTAAGGAAAGTATAACAAACAATGTTTATTGTTTTAGGGGTTGTTTCAACCCTTAAAGGCCAAATATTTTAAAATCCTTTCTTAGTTCGCCTCTAGCCTCTTTTGAGCAATATGTGTACCAAATTTAACGTTCCTAGGCGGTATTAAATTAATATTTACAATTTTAGGGGTTGTTACTACATTTTCACCCCTTATCAGAAAGTTACAAAATGTAAAACTGGTTTACTTTTTATATCTATCGTGTAAGAAATAAACATACAAAATTTTTGTTTTCTAGCTTTCAGGAAATTATAACATACAATACGTATTTTTTATTGGTTGTTTCAACTCTTTAAGGCCAAATATTTTAAAATCCTTACTTAGTTTGCCTTAAGCTCCTACGAAAAATATGGGTACCAAATTTCACGTTCCTAGAAGATAGGGTTTATGAGATATATAACAAACAATATTTATTGTTTTAGGGGTTGTTTCAACCCTTACAGACCTAATATTATACAATACTTTCTTAGTATGCCTCTTGCCCCAATGACAAATACGTGTACCAAATTCACGTATCTAGGAGGTAATGTTTTTGAGATGTATATAACAAACAATATTTATTGTTGTAGGGATTGTTTCAACCCTTACAGGCCAAATATTTTAAAATCCGTTCTTAGCGTGCCTCTAGTGTCTATGAGCAATATGTATACCAAATTTCAAGTTCCTAGGTGGTATGGTTTTTGAGAAACTGTGATCAGTCAAAACTACCCCTAAACCCCCAAAACTACCCCTAAAAATATGAATATCAAAATGAAATTTCTTTAGTTTTCCTATTTACACCACAAAGTATATACATGCCAAATTTCATCTCTCTAGTTTCATGGGAAGTGGGAGAATTAGTGATGATGAGTGAGTGAGTGAGTGAGGGCTTTGCCTTTTATATGTATAGATATGCGAATGTATGTTAATCATAAAGTATAATAACAATACAGTTTATGTATTTTCTTTTAATCCCAAATTTACAACAATTACAATATATTATAGAATGTTTGTTATCATTTTTCTTGTAATTATGTGTACAATTTATATTTATTAAACATTTCTAGATAAAATTACAAATAATTCGACATCACAGCTGAACAGCTGACGTGATTTGAGAAAAATTCAAAAATTAAGTTTATATGGTTTAATTTTTCAACCAACTATTTAGGAAATTGGTCTACTCATGACGCGACGGCCCTGAACAGCTGCCTGTGTGTACGAAATATATTGGTAAAATTTGTTTGCACCTAAGCCTCCAGCTTCGACTCACGCGTTCCGTCGTTCCACTCGCAGTGGAAAAACACGCTTTGCGAGTTTGCACCTCGACCTTGCGGCCTCGGGCTATGCGCTTCACTTCGCTCGCAAACTACAAACTCTGCCGTCGACATCGGATTAGAAGATGCCCAACGGTAAAATCCACCACCTGGATTTGAACCGGGTACTTGTATGGTATTTTACGTTTTGATCGACTTTGGGGGAACCAAGCGAGCTATAAGGTCGTGTAAAAAACAAAGGTCGTGTACAACTAACATGTGTACCAAATTTGGACTAAATCGGACTTAAAATGCTGCCCATAGAGTGCGAACACATATATATAGTACATAATATATATAATTTTTAATGACACCCCAAAACGTGTTCTGGGGACCATGGTCGGTGCTCATCTATTACATTCAACAAAATTAATATTGCATTGCCATAGATCGTTGATAAGTGAGCAAAGTTTCAAATCAATCAGACGTTTTGAAAAGGGTGAAAATCACATCGTTTTCTGGGGACCATGATCAGTGCTCACCTACTACACCCAACAAAATTAATATTGCATTGCCATAGGTCCTAGATAAGTGTGCAAAGTTTCAAATCAATCAGACGTTTTGAAAAGATTGAAAATTACGTCGTGTTCTGGGGACCATGATCAGTGCTCACTTACTACTACTTTCTCGACGGAAATGTCTTCAAGTGTCCCATGTTGCAGTTGAAAAACAAAACTTACAGTGCAGTGTAATTGGAATCACATCACAACACAACACAGAAACTTTGCCAAGAACAGAACAGCGAGGGTAGCTCGTAGCTGGCGACTGACAAGTGACGCAAGTGACAATATTCCTTACCAAACTACGCTAGTGGCATCTGACGGACACCGGCTAAACTACTGCGGCACTAGGTGACATTCACAATTTGTAAGGTGTTTTACAATCGATAAAAAATAATTCTTTACATGAATTAGTTCCAAATTCTTAAATGTCAAATTAACAAGTAATAAATACTAGTGGACCCGAGCACACGGAATCGTGTGCTACGCTAGCAGAGCGATAAATAATTGCATTTGGCAATCTCAAAACATTTACATGCAGTGCATGGATCCACCATAAATTCACCATTTTCAGCCTATCAGAGTGCTATTACAAAATATCCCCATTTTTTATCTTAGTATGGCGTAATTTCCGTACACACACACTTTCAAATATATTATCATGCAGAAAGTGCTTGTCTGCGACATATAATATTACAATGTTTTTCATGAGGCAAAGTGCACGCTTATGTGAAACTATATTTTACAATGCAATAAGTGCGCTACAGTAGTGGACGACTATTGTAGCGCACTTATTGCATAGTGGACTGCTTATAATACAGTATACATAGGTTTACGATGCATCATAATAAATGGAACACAAATTTTAGTTTTAAATTGAAAACATTTTACTGTAAATGGTTATACTACATTTTTAAATACTATATTCCGAGTGAACACTCGATCATCACCTCTCAACCGGCCTTGTTTTTCTGTGTCACGGACCATGAATTTCAGCCCTTCAAACGATCGTGCACGGCTGCAGGCTACATAAAAAGCTGTCCATGGCCAAAGACAGGCTCTTCAAGCATTATTCCAACTTTGCCAATGCTCTGTCCTTGTGATTTGTTCACCGTCATAGCAAACGCAGGTATGATTGGGAACTGCGTGCGTTGCATGGCAAAGGGAAGGGCTGCATCAGAAGGACGTAAATGGATTCTCGGTATGAGAAATCGATTTCCCGAAGACGTTCCGGTTAGAACTTCCTCGTCGATAGTGAGTGGATATAAATGCTTCACTCTCAATCGGGTACCATTGATAAGTGCTTTAGCAGTGTCTAAATTTCTTATGAGCATGACGACCGCGTTGACTTTAAGTTTTAATTTATGAGGTGGTAATCCGCTAAATTCAATGCTATTGAGGAATTCGGTTGGGAAATTCAGTGTCTCTGAAACGTCATCAGTTACAATCTTGTCAAAACTGTAATAAGTCGTGAACTCTCCGGGCATCCTTGACATTATCTTTTCGTTTACAGAATGGCAGAATTCGTTTTTCGTAGAGAGGATTGCTCGGTCTGTTATAGTGTTGCTTGTTATAATGCTGTCAAAGTCATTGTATACTTCGTCAATAATATCTCCTGAGCAGATAACGTTCTGAGGAAGTTCAATTATATCATCGCCGAGATCAGAATGAATTGGATATGTCCCATCACCGATTTGTTTGAGGAAGCTGATAAAGTCAAGCTCAGATGGCAGCGCACGCATGTTTTGCGTAAGCGTGAGCTGCTTGATTCGTGGCCACTCTTCTAAAGATTTCACACATAGCTCAATTGTAGCTGTTTGCCCAGCGTGGGGTACAACAGGGAGCGTCTGCCTAAAGTCCCCGCATAGGAGTACGGCTTTGCCTCCGAACATTTTTTCGCGATTTTCGGGAACTGATAGGTCACGTAGCAAACGGTCAATTGCTTTCAACGCGTAAATCGGACACATTGAGATTTCATCGATTATAATCAATGCTGAACGCCTGATTCTATTGGCAACAGCACTATTAGCTTTGATAGATGATACCGATGACTCAGTGACAGGAATAGGCAATTTGAACTGATTGTGTAATGTTCTGCCTCCCACCAGCAAGCTTGCCGCTATGCCACTGAATGCGCACGGTAGACAGTCAAGACATTTTGAACGTAAATAAAACATCAACGTCTTTTGCAACAAAGCGGTTGTCAACACTCTGACCACGAACATCAACAGTAACGCCTGTTTCACGTCTTCTATATCTTGCGTACCCAATGTGGTTCTCTTGCGTTGACTCGGAAAATTCTTTTGGGAACTTCTTGCTGCACTGGCCATCTGTCATACAAACTGAATTTGGGTTTAGAGAGCCGCACGGGCCGTGAATCATATGGCTTTTAACTTTGTCATGAAGAGAGGGATGTAGCTCAATATCAGGTATTTCTGCAGACACGTACTTGTCGATAACATCTACCTCGCGGATACGATCTTCTTCGTCTAAAGTGATAAGGATATGGGCGTGCGGGAGTCCACGCTTTTGGAACTCAATTGTATAAATCAGAGCAGCCACTTTGCCAAAAATTTGATCTTTCGTAATGTTGTCAATAAGTTCATTCAGTTTACAGTGAAAGACGCGGACGACTAAGTCTGGACGGTAATGTACCGACTCGCCAATTGTTAAGTTGTCAATGATTTCAGGCCACTTCGGGTTGCATGTCATAGTGACGAATAGCGATGGCTTCCCAAACTTTTGCACTATTGCCATTGCATCTAAGTAGTTTTGATTCATATTATGTGGTGAGCCGATGAAAGATGACGGCAAAATTACTTGGCGGCCGATTTGAACATTTTCTTCCCTTGCCCTTCTATTGACATAGTCGGTTATGTTGAGGTAGAGATCAGCTCGTAATTGTGACTGTTGCTTCCGAATGAAATCTAGTCGTGTGCCTTCTATCCTGACATACATATCCACCAACCATTGCAGATAAAGCTTCTATGAACGGTGCAAAATGCTGAATGGTTCGCGAATTGCAAGACGGTATGATGCATATTGTAACATGGTTAGCTTTTGACGAACAGCTGTTTGATGGGCGGCATCGTGAGTCAAGTCAATGTGCCATCCAGAATCGCCATGGGGGAACAACAATGGATAAGCCAGTGGGTCAAGGGATGGCTCCAAAACGGAAACTCTTCGAACGCCATGAGACTTGTGCCATATGATAAGGTTGCGCTCGCCAGGTGGTGCACCATCTACAGCTTTAAATATAGCGGCGACATCAGTTTGAACGGCATCGTTGAATCTTCTATGATCGTCGTTTCGGTCTCTCTTCATGAACATACAGATGTCAGTTTCTACGCCATTATTTTCGTCACGACTTAATTCGGCCATAGTTTTGAATGACTGGACGAAAGGGTTTACATTTTCAAGATACGATGTCAACTCTCTCATCAAGGCCTCATCACACTTTTGGTTGGCGGGCATTCGCATTCGTTGCTGAACGGCAGTGTCAACATCGTAAATGTAAATTTGTGCATACTTAGCAGTTTGCCCAGGTGATGGTGCAAGAGTGCCGACACGGTGATAGAACGTATCGTGGATTTTGAAGTTGTAGACACCGTTAGTTAAAGATTCGTCTAGTTTAGCTTCAGAGCTGATCATGGCAAGAGCAGCGTTATAAGAGCGAATGTGTTTGAGGTAGTTTTGTGATTGCTTGCGAATAGAAGCATTCGGATGATGAATGTTTTCGATTAGCTCTTGAATGAATTGTGACGGTATAAATGGTGGCAAAGATACTTTACCCTTGTGGCAACACAGGGAAAATTTTGAAGCATTCCGGCCGGTTTTCTCCTTCTCAAAATGCCTCGCTGTACAGGCAACACAGGTCATTGATAGAGGGCCAATTGAGAACGAAAAGTCGTTTTGGGGTAGTGTTAGGGCGCATTTGTAACCTAATAGTTGAGGTTGTCCAGGTTCATGTGTTGACTGTGATGAGTTAAGTCTATTACGCGCCACTGTTCTGTAGCTGCGGTCGCTATCACGATTACGCCTCCTTTCTATGTTTCGTTGTCGTCGCGTCGGAGGCATTTAAAAGAAAAAACAACAAATAAACAAATTATAGCTACACAAAACAACGATAAATGCACAAAATTTATGTTACTATCATGTTAACACGATCCGTCATAGCGACACAAAACAACGAAAAATACACAAATTTAAGATACAACCATACTAACACGATCCGTCTTGGTGGTTATGTTTACACAAACTCAAATAGTAAATAAACGTACTCAATGCGTTTCATTGAATTGAAAAATAAATAACAGCAATTAAATTATACAGCTGATCAAAATTAAATTATACAGCTGATCAAAATGTAAACAATTATATTCTTCATAAGAATAACATGGGAACTTTAAAAGCCACTGGGGCAGAGCCCAAGGGACTTATTCAAAAATGTAAGGCCAGTTTGCAAATCTACGCGACACGCTCTTTCCAATGAGACGTCAATGGATAAAATCGGTTAAGAAATGGCGGAGGAGTTCAACCGACAAAGTTTCATGTAGCGTATTAATTATATAGATTCTTAAAAATGGCGTAGGTTTGAAAATTTTAGGTTTAGAAATGCAGGTTTTGTAGTTGAATGCGTTTTGTTGTATATATGCTTATATAATAGAATGTATTATACATCATTAGGTTGGCCACACTGCTGGAACCAGGTGACCAGCATTCCTGCACAATAAAGGACACAGGTTCAGACTCAACATGGCTATATTATTCATCCTACAACCCATGCTAATAATTATAAATAATGTTTAACACAGAATAATACATGGTGTCAGAAGAATAGTTAAATTTATAAAACTCTAAATGATGTAAACTGTGTAGTGAAATTGTAAAATAATACTGTTTTAAGTTGGGTTTTAATCTATTAATAATGGAATGACCTTGAATGTATAAAAAGGTCAAGTCAAAAATAGGCTAATTTCTTAAACTTTTCTCATTTGTTCAGAAAAAATTACGTCTTTAAATCCACCAAGTGAATTCAAACTACAAGGTAATGTTGCTGAAAATTGGTTAAAATGGAAACAAAGGTTTAATCTGTATTTATCAGCTATAGGCCTAAATAATAAAGAAGAGGTCAGACAAATATCTATTTTACTAACGTGTATGGGACAATGCGGAATAGACATATACAATAGCTTTACTTTTTAGTAGTGGTCAGAAAGATATCTATAAAAATGTAATAGAAACATTTGATGAACATTTCTTGCCGAAGAAAAATGTAACTTTCTTAAGACATCAATTTTTTACTCGCAACCAATTAGATGGGGAATCAATAGATCAATTTGTTACTGATTTAAGAAACAAAAGTAATGGATGTGAATTTGGTACTATATCAGATAGTTTAATCACTGATAGACTTATTTGTGGCATTCAACACACCCATATTAAA
Source organism: Philaenus spumarius (assembly GCA_018207615.1). Classification (NCBI taxonomy): domain Eukaryota; kingdom Metazoa; phylum Arthropoda; class Insecta; order Hemiptera; family Aphrophoridae; genus Philaenus; species Philaenus spumarius. The sequence goes on from JAGFPH010005599.1 coordinate 31,618, forward strand.
GAATGTCTTTTAAGAGAACCGGACTTAACCTTATCCAAGGCTCTGGACATCAGCCATGCTGCTGAATTGGCATCGCAACAAGTAAAAGCATTGGAGGATCAAAGTAAACTTACAACAGATTTCAATGATGTGCACCTACTGAAGAAAAATAGACCAAGACATTTAAGCAACACTATAAACAGTGGAACAGGGACTAAGTATCACCATTCTAAGTATCACCAATCTGTAAGTAAGCCTACATATAAAAACAAACAATTTAGAGATAAACTTAATAGCAACATTAAAGACAAGCCTAAAGTGTGTGGTAAATGCGGTACGAATCATGAATATCGGAAGTGTCCTGCTTACGGTTTTACATGTTTCAAGTGTAGTAATAAGAATCACTTTGCAAAAATGTGTAAATCTATTCAACATGTTTATAGTATTAATGAAAGTATTGCTGGTTTAGAGATCAATGAAAATGTAGTACCTGGAAATAATTTCAAAGGTTTAAATAAGCAAGTTGCAGATTATAAGAATAATGATAATAACCTAACCTTATGTGTTGGTAGTTTAAATGGTGACTTTAAGCCTAAATATGTCAATGCTACTAACATAAATAACTTAAATGTTTGGAAGGTGACTTTAAATATTCACAGCAAAATAATTACATTTAAGTTAGATACAGGAGCTGAGATTAATGTCATGTCTAAAAAGCAGTTATTAGATGTAAATGTAAAATATTAAGGTTTTAAAGCCTATTAAAACAAATGTAAGCACCTTTAGTGGTGAAAAAATAACAGTTTTAGGTAAATGTTTTTTATTTTGTGAACATCTTGGTAAACATTACAAATTAATTGTGGTTCTATATTGTAGATTTTGACTGTGATCCAATAATAGGGTTAGCATCATATTGTATAAAGTTAAATTTGATTAAGAGAATAGATACAATTACAAAGGTTTAATCCTTCAAATATGTTAAATGATAAATTAAATTTCACTTCCAATTGCATATATGACTTAATTTTTGAACTTCAGAATAAGGCCAAAGGTACAAATCTGATAAGGAATACCTGAGGTAGCAGTCTCCCAGTACAACTCAGTGAGGTAACATATGGCCTAAGAATAGTGAACTAGAACAATTTTTATTTTTTATTTTTGACAAGTGCTATATCTGCACAATTATTTATGTTTGTGTTGTTATGTATGTGATGTTTATGTGAACAATGGACTAGTGTTAGTGTTGTTGGCTGGCCTGATGATGCTGCCTGTGGCAGCGAAACATGTAGCCATACATTCAAAAAACAAGTACTACTATTGACTGAAAATTAAGGTATGTTGATAAAAGAATACATCTACAAGGGTTGGCCAAATAATAAATATGAAGTGCCAAGTGTTGTAAAATCATTTTGGAATTATAGAGACGAATTAAGTGTTAGTAGTGATATAATTTAAAAAAATGATAAAATAGTAGTACCGAAATCCATGCAATCTGAGATGCTTAGACGGATTCATGAAGGTCATTTAGTCATTTAGAGATGTAAAATTAGGGCTAGAGATGTAATTTATTGGCCAGGTATGTCGTCACAAATAAGTGATTTAGTTAGTAGTTGCAATACATGTCAAACATTTCAAAATTCCAATTGTAAAGAAAGTATGATAACCTATGAAGTTCCAAAACTTCCTTGGGAATTTGTTAGTTCTGACTTATTTATGTATAAAAATAAGAATTATTTATTAGTTATAGACCACTATTCAAATTACGTAGAAATTGCTTTATTGCCAGAGACCAAATCTGAAACAGTAATTGTATACTTAAAATCTATTTTTGCCAGACATGGCATACCAAAAGTTTTGTATAGTGATAATGGTCCACAATATAGTGCAAATGAATTTAAAAATTTTACTGATAAATGGGAAATAAAACATGTAACTAGCAGTCCAAATTATCCACAATCCAATGGGATTGCGGAACGAGCTGTTCAAACAATAAAAAAATTACTGAAAAAATGTGATTATAACCAAGAAGATCCTTATTTAGCCTTGTTAAATTTAAGATCAACTCCAAGAGGTGATCTTCCATCACCTTCAGAACTTCTTATGTCTCGAAAGCTTAATAATAGATTACCACAATCTCAGAAGATGTTAAAACCTAAATGTCACTTTGTGAGAAATAAACTGGTAGGTAAAAAAATAAAAAGTAAACGTTATTATGACAATAAAAGTAAGCTTTTACCAAATTTAGTTAAAGGAAAAAATGTAATGTTTAAAAAACAACCTCATTCTTATTGGATACCTGGTTGGCTGAAAACTCAGTGTCAACAACCAAGATCCTACATTGTAGAAGATGAAGACGGTAATTCTTATAGAAGAAATAGCAGTCATATAAATAATGTCAAAGATGACTTAAGAAGTACAACCGATGTAGTAAATGGCTCTAATAAAACTCAGGATAGTGATGTTATTCAAAACATGGATCAATATGTTACGAGAGGAGGACGTATGGTAAAGAATCCCAAAAGGTTCACTTTCTTACCAACTGACAAATAGGTTCAGTTTGAAAGAGATGACAATAATATTATTATGTAAAGATTTAGAATAATTGTATTTGTTAAGTAGAAGTTTGTGTTTCATTCACATTGTCATTTCTAATAATTGTTGCTTTTGTAAAAGTTTATTTCATGTTAAGAGTTCTTAAAATTTTCTGTTTCAAATTCTGGTTTTATGATTTACATTTTATATGATGATTTTAAGAAGTTATATTGATTTTTATTTCGTACTAGCTGACCCGGCAATGCTTTGCTATTGCTTAATTTGAAACTTTGAAAGCCTGTAATTCGTATCCCTGAGGGCCGATGTAAATTATAATGGGATTCTGCTCATTGCTTGATTTACCTAAACTAAAATTATATTCATTTTTTGATCCAAATCAGTTGTTGATCAAAATCAGCTGTTGATCAAAATCAGCTGTTTTAAGTTTTTCATACGAACAGCTGTTTTTTGTGCTCTGATAAAATCAAAAGAAATATTTCTTCTTCTTCCTTAAGATTGACCTTCCATAAGATTAACATTGAAACTTTGAGGGCCACTGGGGCGTAGCCCTAATGTCCTAGGACTTCGGTAAATGGCCTAAAACCTTCTCAGGGTTAACCTGTGTTACTATGCAAAATTTCAAAGCAATCGGATGGACGGTTTGGTAACGCATAAAGGACAAACATACAGACAAACGTACATACATTGAATTTTATATATATAGATAAGAGCTTATTGTGTTTTGTATTGAATTGTTAATGTGAAAGTTGAAAAGGGGGATGTTGTATATATATGCTCATATAATAGAATGTATTATACATCATTAGGTTGGCCACACTGCTGGAACCAGGTGACCAGCATTCCTGCACAATAAAGGACACAGGTTCAGACTCAACATGGCTATATTATTCATCCTACAACCCATGCTAATAATTATAAATAATGTTTAATACAGAATAATACACGTTTTGTATAAAAATGCTATATTTCTTATGGGAATTCAAAATACGTATTTCATTAAAATAAAATATGAATAAAATGTATTAAAGACAATGACTTAGGTTAAAATGAACCTATAATACTACTTAATCAAACTACTTTAACAGATTATGGAAAACATTTTTTTAATGATTTTAATTAAGACAAATGTAAATCCAGCCCATGTTAAACTGAGCAGCGGAGCCGTGGGCTGCCTGGCTGAGTCCTGCCGCCTCTTAAACTAATTCTTTTTAACCAACTCACAAGCAAAACTGAATTCAAGAGGCTACTCTTACAGGCCCAATTATACAATATTGAATATCCCCAATTTTTGACTTTAATAACACACTATCTCATTCCCCAATTCACAAGGTTACAATCACTTTCCATAAACTTCCTTGGTCCCCGGCTAGCATGGTTCCTTCCTATTACATACTCTCTCCCTCACTTCACCATCTGTTAAAAGACCTTGTTTCTTGTTCTCCCCCCTATTTATAACTTTCCCCCCTTCTCAGTTTTACTTGCTTTGATATCTATTGGTCTACTTATTCTACTTGTTATGTAGGAATATGTACTGCGTTCTATCTTTGATTATAGAGACCTTCCAGATAAGCCACCTAATGCATTATTTTGTGAGAGATTTTTGAAGCACAAGCTCTTGAGTGTAAATGTTTCACGACAGGATGCGCTGATCTTGAAACTTTAAAAATGGTTATTTTGTTGACGACTAGAATGAGCTACAGTCGACTTACCATCACTAAACAGTAAATTGCCACTTTGAATTCTGTAGATGTATTATATTATTGACTTGTGTATTGATATTATTAAGTACAAATATATACAAAGTCATTGTATTCGTATAGGATTACAAAATCATTACAATATACAATACAAAGTCTTAAACAAGAACATTTACTTTAAAATTATGTTTACTAAAATGTTCTGACTTTTTATTTAGAGGTTGGTACATTAAAGTAGACTAATGCAGGTTGTTTATGGATTTAATAATGAATGTTATCTAGTTTATGTACACACAGTGTTTCCAATCAAAAATAGGTTTAGTTAATTTAATTACTAGCTTTAGTAATTTACTATCAATATCACGGTTAGACTATGTATTAAACAATTGATATTAAAATGTTTATCTACAAAAATTAAATACAAACACAAAATAGTAAATTCCTTAGTAATTATCAATGGGGATGTAGGTAGCTTATAAATTAAACAATTAATATTAAATTGAATACGTACAAAAATTATTTACCAACACTAAATAGATAAATAAAATAGCAATTTACTATCAATAGTAGAGGTAGCTTATGCATTATAAATAATTTTATAAACAATTCATATTAATTATTGTTACTCATCTGGCCCCACAGATTTTTTGTGTCGGTCTATTTTACTTTTATTAATTGTAATATTAGTAATATACTAGGGGAGACCCCTGCGTGCTCCGCACGCCAACCTTGATGGATGGAATCTTCTAAAAAGATATATTATGTTTTATTTATAATAAAGGTGTAGGATTAATTACTAAAAACTAAGATGATAAATAATGTTAAATGTTCAAATCAAATTATTTCGTATATTTTATAACAACAGTTATAATAAAAGTTAAAAGAACCAGTAAGGCTCAGTGTTGTAGGCCTACACTTAATCAAAACCTTTACCAAAAAGTTACTAATCAATTATAATATAGGACTATTACTTTATAAATATTATCAATAAATAGGCCTACTATAATATGTCTTATTTATTTTTAATTATAATGTAACATAGTTTTTTCTTATTTTTAAATTTCTAAAAGCATGTTTTTATTGGATTGTGTGTGTTGAAACATGTGTTGGTTGAGCCTAGGCCTAATTTAAAATATTATTTTGTACTAAAAGCTGGACATCCGAATCAACTGTTTTATCTGTTATTTTAATCAATTGGTTTGCTATGGTAATGAATGTAAATACGTTCAAGAAGTTTTTTTTCTGTCTAGGCCTATCCTAAAATGATGTTTAATTTATTTTACCTGCCTTAACGGCAACATACACACATGACTTATGTTTTTGTGCACATCTTTGAATGATATAAGTTTCATCTTTCAATTGTTGTTTTTTAGTTTTTCATAATGTTGCTTATTTATTGGTATTACAGCTGTTAGATGCTATGTGTTTAACGTCCAACCTGATCCTGTGAATTTGTTCGTTGAAAGATACTGGACACTAATGATTTTCTCTAAGCCAGCTGATTCCTTTTGCTACAATTGTGTGTTCTTAGATGCGCACAATCACGTGTTTTAATAATCAGGAAACTTAAAGCGATGATAAATTACGTTTTAAAAAGTTCTTTTATTACATTCTAAATGAAATTATTTCAAAAATGTAAGTAATTTGTGCAAATATAGAATGATTGATCTTTCATTTAAAACAAACCGCGTGTAAAACGGTTCAGTGGAAACCTCAAGTGAACTCTTCAAAGAAGTGCAAAGTTGAAATTTTACCCCATGCTAAATCTCCATAAGAAAAGTTTATTTTCCATTTTTGACGAAATTGACATAAATATTTTCAAAATACAAATAAAACCTGCACATATAAGACCGCTAACCTTTGTTTTGGTACAACCTGCATGTAAATCGGTCCAGTAGAACGGTCAGGCTTGCTGTCATAAGCTTTAAATTTTTTCTCTATGTTAAATCTCCATAAGAAAAGTTTATTTTCCATTTTTGACCCAATTGACATACATATTTTCAAAATACAAATAAAACCTGCACATATAGGACCGCTAACCTTTGTTTTCGTACAACCCGCATGTAAATCGTTCCAGTAGATCGGTCAGGCTCTCTGTCATTAGTTTTGCAAAAGTTTTTTAGTATATAAGATAAGTATATAAGATATGCTAATTTTTTGCCAAATATTTGCTTGAGGCCAGTTTTTTGTTTAGGCTACTTTTTTTTTAATGTGTGTGAATGTTAACAAAGCATAATAGTCTTACAATATGTGTCTAAGTTCATAACTTACTTCTTTTCTCTTTTTATTTATTTTGAGTGTAGGCTAATATAAATAATATTAGAGATAGAAAGCTCAGAAAGCATGGTAGTTTTGTAATACTTAAACACATGTGAATCTAAACGTCGAACAACCATCGTACCCTTGACCAATGACTTTATCCATGTTGAGACCTACACTTGCACTAATGGTTAAAATAGTTTTGTAAATGTTTTCAGCAGACAAATCAGTTATGTGGGTAAATGCAATGAAGTCTTCTTTCAGGACTAGTATGTTTTCATTCGAAATGTATCGAATGCAAAGTGAAAACTGCTCTTTTCCAGACACATCAAGCGTTTCATCTCCTAAAATGGAAAAACAATCTGCACTATTAACAGATTGAACAATTTTTTTCTGTATAAGTTTTCCACAAATATCAATAATTTCATTCTGTACTTCAGGGCTAATATAGGTTGCATTTCGAGCAGAATTAAAAATGCGGGTTTTTAAACTTTCATCTGTGACGGCTCGGTACCTGAGCAAGGCTCGAAATTTGCCCTCCTTTTCTAAAGGTTTTTCGGCCGTCAGTGGCCCACTGTCCCGATGTCCCCGAAGGGGTATTTCATTTTCTCCGCAGAATATAATTGTGTCAATTATAGGCTTGAGTGAAGCTCTGTTTTGTTCTTTTTCTTTCTTCTTCTGCAAATCCAACATCATTTTAATGTCTTCAACGCGACCAGAATCGACTTTCATAAAGTTTTCTGCAGCTAAACAAGAAAATTTGTGGTACTCTGAGTTGCTGTGAGAGGTGAATTTATCTATTGCGTCTTTCCACTTTCTGTAAGGCATAGTTACTAAGGCTCCCAATTTTTGGTGTTGGCCTTTACCAGTGAATTCATTGGCAAATAACACACAAAACTTACAATAAGTTCCATCCTTAGCCTTAGAATAAGCCAGCCAATTGAACCTTTTTAGCCAGGTACTCTGAAACTTTAATTTTTTATTGTTATTGACGGTTACTGGAAAAATAAAACTCCCATCTGGATAAAATAAATCATTCAGCACTTTACTTTTCAAGTCCGTAGTTTTACAAAAGTTTGTTTTGGAGTGAAATAACTGGTCAGAAACTATGCCAATATCTACAGAGGTTATACCAATGATGCTTACTTGAGAGTCTGTAGGCCTGCCAGTACTGGATTGGTCACGAGACGATGAACAACAAGGAGTTGGAATAAATGTACTGCGTTCTTCTTCTATCCAGCCAACTGTGGTTTCTTCTACCTCTCGTGGGAACGGTGAAACTAACACTTTGTCACTTGATTCAGAATCCGTATTTAAAATTTTTGGTTTGAAAAACTGATTAATGGTACTCTTACTCATTTTTAAAAGACACTGTAGTGAGGAGTACAATAAGAAATTGATTCCTTAAAGTTAAACAAAGATAAAAAAACAACACTCGACCCGTCACTGCCACTACAAAATATAAATTAGCTGACGACGCGACAGAAATCACTACCTCAATTACACACAAGAAGTCTTTAGCTGTAATATTAATGGAATGGCGGACAGCGGACCGGAGAGTCTGACAAGGTGGAACAATGGATCTGTGCTTCCACTAGCGCTGGTCTGTGGGCGCGGCTGTCATGTGAACTAGAGAGTAGACAGTCCACAGTCGAAACTTGGCCAGCTATACAAACGCCGCCATTACACTAAACGAGCGGCCGAGCCCAAACGTATCATTTGATAATTTATTATTTAAACATAAGGACAAACCTTTTTTTAACAGCGGTATGATAATTAATTTGTTTTTAGACAAGAGTAATGATAACTCTCATTTTCTTCCCTGCTTAATTTATTTTTTAATATGTCAATATTTCGGGGGGGTCCGGACCCCCCGGCCCCCCCCCCTCGCTACGCCACTGCTTAGAGACTGTGAGCTAAAAATTGCTTATTCCGCAACGCCTATGCAACGCGTGAAGCGACGGCGAATCGCTGTCCACCATTAAATCCTGTTTTAGCCAAGTTAGTTCCTAAATAATCCAAAAGATCGCATATGTGTCTTGTTCTACAAGCTTCAGGCTTTCTTTTGGTTATATTTTATTATTCAATATTGTGACTCCTACTTCCTGGACCATTATTGTAAATTTTTTTAATTAATTTACTAACCTTTAAATGGTCCTATTAATTTCCCCTCTACTGCTGCTGGGTCTTACTAGTTTCGACACATACCTCTGTCATTGTCGAAGACGAACATTTCAGACGATGATCACATGACACAAAACACTACACTACACATAAAGTATAAACACGTAATATTCACCATTAAATTGTCGTTAAATGATTAAAATGGGACATAGCTTTCCACACAAGTACTTGCGGGTCGTCTCGAACGCGAACTGAACTGGAAAGAAACAGATAAACCATCATTGCACTGTATGGTTGGTTGCATAACTTGCCGGTGTATTTAAATCTAATATAATGTCAAATATAGTGTTGGATTTAAACTGTACCTGGTCATTAAGTACGTCATGTGGTTGTGTTTTTATGACTTTGTAAATGTGGAACTGTTCCAGTGTGTTCATTTGTTTACCTCTGGCGCATTTCCTCGGAATCTCCATGTCTTTGTTTATACCATTGATCAAATGATTTGAGTCAATCAAATGTTCAGCATACGTGGACGTTTGGTTAAGAGTACGTTTGGGTAAATGTTCTCTGTACCTATCTTTGAACGTTCTTCCCGTTTGACCGATGTAAAACATGTCACATTCTCCACAATTAAGTTTATACACACCGCTGCTTTTATAGGTGTCATCGGTCTTGTGCAACTTACGCAAAATAGATCCCAAGTTAACCAATGACAGAGGTATGTGTCAAAACTAGTAAGACCCAGCAGCAGTAGAGGGGAAATTAACAGGACCATTTGAAGGTTGGTAAATTAATTTAAAAAATATATTTTTATCTTCCATGGCCTGGCTAATCGGCAAAAACGATTGGTTGAAAATTTCAATGTACCAGCTGATGACGCAAACTCTGTGTTGACAGCCGACGGTTTTGTTTATTTACATTGTCCTCTTACAAGACGTTCTGATTATTTTGAACTCTATTATTCAATTGCAAAGTGTTGTTTTATAATAAAATTAATACATTTTTATTTGTTGATGGGTGTGGAAAGAAATTGGATAAAAGTGTCTTTCATAATAAGACACTATCTGTTATATTTTTTTCAGGTAGTGTCATTTAATAATAAATTTGAGTCTTAACCAATATAAAGTGTTTTTTTTATACCTACAGTCAATTTTGATTAGAAAAATAAGAACATTTTATACAAAAATACAAAATTCTGTGTAGAAATAAAAATATAGTAAACTATGTGAAAACATCCAGAAAAAAATCGTTTATTTAGCCCAGTCAGGTATTAAAAAAACTTTAAGTGAATGGGTTAACCTACACATTATACTCATACACATATATACAGGGTGTCCTCGAACTCTCTGGACCCCTTTTCTGGATATGTTCCTGGGACCCAGACAAACATATTTCACAGTATAAACATGGGTCTACGGTGCTTATTTTTTCGTCTGTCTGTCTTTATGTGTTTTTTTACAAAATATTTAAAATTTTTGGAAATAGAAAAGATATTGAACTCAAACTTTGTATACATATTTTTTGCATAACCTTTTATCACTGTACGAAAAATTAGAACATTATTTTAAATATTTTAAAAATGGCGGACGTTTATAATTTTTAATATCAAATATCTCAAAAACCGCTAACTTTACAAAAAATTTACAAGAAACAAAAAAGTTGACTTTTTTAATAGCAAACAAAATGGTTTTTTAATTTTGTCTGTAGCTCAAAGGATAACAGAGATATTGACAAAAATTAAGGAAAATGTATTTCTTGGTAGTTGTCAACAATACCCAGAATTACTCTAGAAACAAAATATTTTAAAGTTATAATGAGCTAAACTAATAATAATAATTTCTGCGCTGCAAATTTTTACGCTGAATATTATTATTTCAGCAATTTCTGAGCTGATTCCACCAGCAAAAAAATAATAAACATGTTCATATATTCATAGGTCTGGGAAATGCTTCGTTAGAGAGATCTGGCGAAAGATTTCACCCATGTTTCAGATTACTCACAGAAACGAATCAATATTGAAATATGTTAGGCGTTAATTAAGATGTAAAATTTAATTTAATTTATGTAAAATGAGCAGATAAATTTAATAAAATAGGTCTCAGTTCTGTAACTGCAGTAATTGTTGCGATATTTGACCCAAAACGCAAAACTCGGCCTTAATAAAGAGCTAATACATTTATTTGTAAACATAGTCACATTGTTGTTATTTCTCATTCGATTTTCTTAATTAAGCTAAGTTACATTTGTACTTAAAAGGTATTTTTTATAAAAAAGGTAACATTTTATAAGTCAGTAATTTATTTAAAAAAATTTGAGATCTGTGAGTAATCTGAAACACGGGTGAAATCTTTCGCCAGATCTCTCTAACGAAGCATTTCCAGACCTATGAATATATGAACGTTTTTATTATTTTTTGCCAGTGGAATCAGCACAGAAAGTGCTCGAAACATTATGCAAATAAATTATTAGTTTAGCTCATAATAACTTTAAAATATTTTGTTTCTAGATTAATTCTGGGTATTGTTGAATACTACCAAGAAAAACATTTTCCTTTTTTTTGTCAATATCTCTGTTATCCTTTGAGCTACAGACAAAATAAAAAAAAAATTGTGTTTTCCATTAAAAAAGTAAACTTTTTTGTCCCTTGTAAATTTTTTGTAAAGTTAGCGGTTTTTGAGATATTTGATATTAAAAATTATAAACGGCCGCCATTTTTAAAATATTAAAAACAATGTTCTAATTTTTCGTACAGTGATAAAAGGTTATGCAACAAATAGGTATACAAAATTTGAGTTCAATATCTTTTCTACTTCTAAAAATATTAAGTATTTTGTAAAAAAACACATACAGACAGACAGATGAAAAAATAAGCACCGTAGACCCATGTTTATATTGTGAAATATGTTTGTCTGGATCCCAGGAACATATCCACAAAAGGGGTCCAGAGAGTTTGGGGACACCAAGTATATACAGGGTGAGTACTGACACCATTAACTTCGCCAGTGTGTTCTACTCACTAAATGGAATAAAAAAGTTCATATGGACCCATGTCCGATTCTCAACCGTTTGGCTGCAGTCGCGTATTTTGTGTTTTTTTCAAAATCATGCTATTTTGCCGCACTATTTGTTTGATAAAAATAAAACTAATAAACTTACCGAATTGCAATTAAAACCATTCGAACAAAGAATTAAATTTGCTTATTGTAAAACAAATAAGTACATCATTTCAGTACATTTCTTTGTTAAAACCAAATCAGTAAAACATGTTTTATTCCAGTTTTTTAGAGTTTTTACTGTCATACCTAATCGTAAAACTTAACATTTGTACATCATTTTAAAGGTTATTAAATGAGGAAGTTTTTAATTTCATTTGATATTGCCTTACGTTTCATTTAAGTAGTAAAAAAGTGTCTTGAAATGTAACCTAAAACATTTACTTACCCAACTTCTTATTTTATTTCCAATTTTGAAAGGCATTATTGTTGACAAATCATTACAAAAACTCTTGGTTTTATAGCAAATTTAATTCTTGTTCTAATGGTTTTAATTGCAATTCGGTACGTTTATTAGTTTTATTTTTATCAGACAAATAGTGCGGCAAAATAGCATGATTTTGAAAAAACACAAAATACGCGACTACAGTCAAACGGTTGAGAATCGGACATGGGTCCATATGAACTTTTTTATTCCATTTAGTGAGTAGAACACACTGGCGAAGTTAATGGTGTCAGTTGAAACTCACCCTGTATATAGCCTACAGGGTGTATAAAAAACCTTTCAGGACTTTGGGATATGATTCCTCGTACAAAAAGTAAGAAAAAAGTTCCTATAAACATAGGTTCGAAAACGCTTTGTTTTCCAGATATCCGCCATTTTGTTTTTTGTACAAAATAATTTATATCTAGAGAACGGTTTGACCGATTGAGTTCAAACTTGGCATGAAGTTTAAACTGACAATGATATACTTCAAGAAAAATAAACGATTAAATCCAATCATGCGTTTCAAAATGGCGGCTGTTTGAAAATGTCAAACCTAAATTACTCCAAAACCGTACATTTTAACGAAAAATGTCAAGACACCTTTTTTGTAGCCCTTTTGATTCCCTATTGGAAGGTGTAACTGTCAAAACAATCGGATGAAGTATAACAGTTAAGTTATGTGTATTAATTGGTTTGTTCAACCTGGCATCCTATACCAACACAATAAATACTACAGTATTGTATGGACATTTGTTGTCATTACATTTTAACTTAGCTATTATCTTTCATCCTATTGTTTTGACAGTTACACCATCTGATAGGGAATCAAAAGCGATACAAAACATGTGTCTTGACATTTTTTGTTTAAACGTACGGTTTTTGAGTAATTTAAGTTTGACATTTTCAAACAGCCGCCATTTTGAAACACATGATTGGATTTAATCGTTTATTTTTCTTGAGGTATATCATTGTCAGGTTTAAACTTCATGCCAAGTTTGAACTCAATCAGTCAAACCGTTCTCTAGATATGAATTATTTTGTACAAAAAACAAAATGGCGGATTTCTGGAAAACGAAGCGTTTTCGGACCTATGTTTATAGGAACTTTTTTCTTACTTTTTGTATGAGGAATCACATCCCAAAGTCCTGAAAGGTTTTTTTCATACACCCTGTATATATATTTAGCTTAGTATACCTACCACGTCCGTTCAGAAGACCGCGTTATCACTTCCCCTAGAATTACTGGAGTATATAGGGTTTTCATGAAAGCATATAGTACATTATCAGTTACACCGTGTATGATCCGCTAATCAATTATTACGTATCTTTTAAAATACGAGAGATTTAATTTTTTCTAAAGCTCTCCTAATAGCACGTCCGTTCAATTTGTAGCTTTATCGGATCCCTTGCATATACGTTTGAACTTAAGGCTATTCCCACGTCCATCTTGTATATTATTTTTGGAGATATGGACTTAACGACATCCAACAATGTTGCCAGTTTTACTACTATTTTTAAACCAAACTGATCAACGTTCTGTGTTGTGTCTATCGCTTCACATCCGCTGTACATCCATTAGACGCTAGCCGTTTCCTTTTTCAGAGTTCCCATGTCCACAACTTAAAGTAAGTAAGAATTGGTCAAGAGTGACAAGGATAGTTCCATCTCTTTCTATCAAACACATACTCGCTGTTTCTGCTTCATGATCTTTTGCTATCGCCGTTGCATCATGTTAGACTTTTCACCGTTGGCACATTTACAAATAACAAACAATCTCATTGATGGTGTCTTCTTGCTTAACAATAGATTGTTATTAAATAATAATAAGTATATAAATAAATAACTAATAAGCTTGACTTGTGAGAAAGTAACATAGATAAAATAAAACCTGAACACAAAATCTCACAATAAATACGTTTACTAACATGGCGAAATTGTCGTTGAAACGCGTTTGAGGTTAGTAAACGTATTTATTGTGAGATTTTGCGTTCAGGTTTTATTTTATCTAATATGAAGTACGCATATATTTACTCCCTTCATTCGCTCATCAACTTTTTAACGAGCAATAAACATTGTATTGTTTTTGAATTAGTTCTATTTTATATTACGCTATCCGACAGATAATATTAAATCTGTCAGTTTAAGTCAATATATAGGGTGTCTCATAAGTAAACAGCCAAACTTCGGAAAATGTTTCTATTGGTCAAAATAAAGAGAAAATCAAGAATATTTTTTTTCTCAAAAACGCTTTGTTTTCCTGATATCTTCTTTTGCAAAATAATTCATATCTAGAGAACGGTTTCACCTTGGTATGAAGTTTAAACTGGCAATGATCTATTTTAATAAAAATAATGATTATATCCAATCATGCGCTTTAAAATGGCGGCTTTTAGAAAATTTCAATTCTAAATTACCCACAGACCGTACATTTTAATAACAAATTTTAAGACACCTTTTTTGTTACCCTTTCAATTCCCTATCGGATGTTGTAATTGTCAAAAAAATCAGATGAAGGATAATAGTTACGTTACGTAATAATTGGTTTGTGCAACCCGGCATCCTAAATCAATACACTAAACACAACAATATGCTAGGTACGTATGCTGTTATTATCCATAACTTAACTATTATCCTTCATCCGATTGTTTTGACAGTTGCACCATCCGATAAGAAATTAAACGGGCTACAAAAAGGGTGCCTTGACATTATTTGAAAAAATGTACTGTTTTTAAGTAATCCAGGTTTGAAATTTTGAAACAGCCGCCATTTTGAAATGAATGATTGGAAATATATAATTGCTATGTTAAACGTCATGACAAGTTTTACTCAATAGGTTTAACCGTTCTCTAGATATCAATTATTTTGTAAAAGAAACGGCCGATATCTGGAAAACGAAGCGTTTTTGGAAAAAAATATTCGTGATTTTCTCTTTATTTTGACCCATAGAACCGTTTCCCGAAGGTTGGCTGTTTACTTATGTTACACCCTGTATATAAAATTTTAAATATCATTTATATTCCTATTTTAAATATCATTTATATTCCTATTTTAAATATCATTTATATTCCTATTTTAAATATTCTCCCAGTTAAAAGATTATTGTAAAAGTAAACATTGTCAAACCATTTTTATCTGAATAAAATTAAATATAGTAGTACCAAACAATAAATTAAATTAATATAATGTATTACATTAATAATTGAGTAAGACTTAATATGAGTAAGTCTATAAATGATAAAATTTACAGAAATAAATTTACAAAGAATTTTAATGTATTGATTGAACTTTAACAAATAACGATAAAAAAATATGTTTAACTAACACATAATATGACTAAGTTATTACAATTTATGGAGTGATTTTTTAGTAAATAAATATTCAATTAATACAATCATTATTGTAATATATTAGAACTGTGACACGGATTCAGTAGTCAAATTGCAAATACAGAGTGTTCAAAAAACGGTTTCAAGAATTCAGGGCGTGATTCTAGGTCTCACTGTCAAAACAATCGGATGAAGGATAATAGTTAAGTGTAGTTAAATGTACATCTGTTAATATCTTTAACTTAGCTATTATCCTTCATCCGATTGTTTTGACAGTTACACCATCTGACAAAAAAGGTGTCTTGGCATTGCATTGTTTGTTAAAATGTACGGTTTTTAACACCTTAATTTAAGTTTGAAATCTTCAAACAGCCTCCATTTTGAAACACATGATTGTGGATATAATTGTTTATTTCTCTCGAGATAGATCATTGACATGGTAAATTTAAACTCAATCAGTCAAACATTTATCTAGACATGAATTATTTTGTAAAAAAATCAAAATGGCGGCTAGACAGAAAATGAAGCATTTTTGGACATATGTTTATTGGAACTTTCATCTTATTTTGATGTGGGGAATCACGCCCTGAATTCTTAAAACCATTTTTCTGAAGACATATATAAGGTCTAGAACAAATTTAGAATAACGATTTCTTATATGAAATAAATTAGTTGGCCATTTTAGTGTTATTAAATGTTTAGAATCGTCAAGAAATCAATAAGGAGAACATTGCAAACGACTGTATTGGCTTTAGTAGGTGACGATAGCGCCATATTACACATTTATCCAGAACTATCAAATAAACAAAACTATTCTATTTAATTTAAGAACATAATTATTATATTTATTCTTAACATGCGTATAAATAGATATCCACATCCAGTGAAAAAAAAGATTTTCTACGATTAAATGTTATTATTTTAAATTAAAACTGTATGTCACAGTCCTTTGATTATGTTTGGTTATGGTGGTGTAGGTTAAATACATTTTTCTTGTAATTTAATTTAAATTTAACATACGTTTAAATAAGGCATATAATAATACACATTTTGTGAAAAAATGAGACTTCTACGATCAAATTTAATTATTTTATTTGTAAAACTGTATATAATAGTCCTTCGGTTATGTTTTGTTATGAGTAGTGTCGGTAAAAACCATTTAATTAATAGATTTAAATTAAACTTAACACACGTATAAATAAAATATGTATGCACATTCTGTGAAAAATTCAGCTAGATACGATAAAATGTCATTATTGTATTTATTTGTAAAACTCTATTAACCATAATTATTTACATTTATATTAATGCTAGCGCGTAGTCGGTTAAATGTATTTTTCTTGTAAATTAGTTAATGAAGTATAAATGAAATATAATACACGTATAAATGAAGTACATTCGGTGAAAAAATTTGACCCATTACACATTTTATCAGGATGTTAAATGCGGTTGTCGAATACTGGGATTTGAATGAATTAGTTATTGCATTCTGGGTTTTGATAGGTTTGTTTTGTATACAATGGTTAGTTTGCATATTTAAATATTAAAGTACTGTGTCATGTAATATATCATGTTAATACATACATTGGTTTATAAGTACATCAAATTTCATTAAAAATTGGTAAATAGTTTTAGAGAAAATAAGGTTTTACTGAACACGCGTTTTCAATAACTGAAAGTGTACATTTCTTCGGTAAAAATACAATTTCTTTGAAAATATTCAACTGATTTTAATAAAATGTATACTACAAATACACAACATGTTATAACATAAAATAACATAAACACTTGTTTAACCATTTAACGACTAGGCCTATAAAAAGTTATACATACGGTAAATTAGAGCAAGAGTAATTCTCTGTCTTCAGTAAAAACAGAATTTAAAAGGTACGTACCTAAATTATATTCGTATAACCTATTCCGGAGGCTAAAATACCTAAAATGTATAAAAACAGAATTTCTTTTAAAATAATTAAATGATTTTAATAAAATCGCATATATTATTTCTCAAGACTATTTTTTTGTCGGTACGCCATAACTTCCTTAATACATCATCAAATTACATGAATGAGGCATCATTTTAAAGCTTTCCTTAACCACTACACGGGAAAAATAGACAAACAGCTTAAAATTCATGTTTTAATAACAAAAATTGATTTAAAAAACTTTTATATTATACTCTGTATGTTCCTAATGAAAGGCGCCATCTACTAACCATCTGTTTAACTAGCATGACAGCTGTTAGTTAGTTTGTTTACACTGTAAGATTGTATAGGGAAACTGTTATTTATAAACCAATGTAAATAAATAAACTTAATTAACAACTGAATTACATCAACGTGTTAAATCAGGTAAATGTAGGCCTACTCCGAACTTGCGAAATATTCGCACGGGTCAGCTAGTGTATACTAAATAAATATAGATAACATATATCTATAAGTATAATGTAAAAAAATGAGGTTCCTATTACAATAAAATTGTTAGACCATTTAACGATTATGGCTATACAAAGTTATGCATAAATTTTATAGTAAATTAGAGCGATAATCGTTACATCTTGTTGGAAAATCTTTTGTATAGTGCGAAGCGTTTATCGGATCTTAAATATTAAAACGTTTTTAAATTAAGGACAAAATTCTGTATAGAGTATCAGAATTTTATTAATTTGTATGCAAATTTACTTGGTTAATGCATGTTATATCGTAAATATTAATCTGAAAACAGTTCTTCTGTGGACGGTTGTTTCAAAAATCCTTTAATTTTATTAATTCTCGTTAAAATTTTACATAGTCGTCATATATTACTATATGAATAACTTATTACAATTTCAAAACGATCAGATAATACGTACATGAGTTATTAACACATAAAGGTGAGTTAATCTTACAACTAGTCAAATCGAATTTTTTTTTATTTTCAAAGAGTGACTACAACTCCAAAAAAGATTATACAAATATGAAATTATATTTTATTATTGACCATTTTATTAGGAATCCAAATCTATTTTAATATTTTAAATCTGTTTAACAGTTCGTAAGATATAAGAATTTTATTAAAACCTTGTTACAATTTTGAATCAAATTCCTATACGAAATCTGTATGTGTTTAAAAAAACTCAAGTAGGTATGATCCGATCGTTTAAAAATATTAATACGTTGTTTATATAGTAATATACGGCAACTGTGTAAAATATTAACGAGATTGAATAAAAAATAAAGGATTTTTGAAACAACCGTCCACCGAAGAACTATTTTCAGATTAATATTTACTATATAATTAAAGTATATTGATGAAGTAAATTTTCATACGAATTAAAATCTGGTACTTTATAGAGAATTTTGTCTTAATTTGAAATACGTTTTAACATTTAAGATTCAACTACCAGTTCTTAAGATACAAGCGTTTATTATCTAACATAACGTAACGTTTTTGAGCTTTCCAATACACCTTTTTCAAAAACCATCTAGTTATAATTATCTAAAATATCAACTTTATAATTTATACAATCGTCGCATATGACAGTATAAAGTACATATTAAAAATTCAGAACCATCGTAACATTAATACTACTCAAGTTATTAGCAATAATGATGTTTTACACAAACAGTCAAATCGAAATTATATTTTTTTAACGGTAACTACAAATCTAAAAATAGATAAATAAACTAGGGGAGACCCCTGCGTGCTCCGCACGCCAACCCCCGGTGGAGCCTTCTAAAAAGATATGTTATGTTTGATTTATAATAGAGGTGTAGGATTAATAATAACCTCAAAACTAAGAGGGAGAACGTTTAGAAGTAGTAAATGAATTTAAATATCTAGGAATTATATTGACGCCTACTCTGAGTTTTTGTGCGCATGCAAGGGCAAAGGTAACCACAGCAAAATTTGTCCTCAATAACCTCTATAAGGATTTTTTTGTTAAAAATAACGTACCTGTGTCCGCAAAATGGACAGTTTACAATGCGATTTGTAGAGCGGTAATAGGATACGGGGCTCAGGTTTGGGGTTTCAATCGGCTAGAAGTGTTTGAAGGATTTCAAAGGTTTGCTATAAGGAGAATACTGGGAATACCTGCGTCTACACCAAATTACGCTATATACTTAGAATCGGGATTTGATCTATGCTGGCATTTTTTCTTTAATTTGCATTACAAGTATATATTAAAACTTCTTGAATTGCCAGATGGTAGGCTGACTAAACAACTAGCATTACAAGCAATAAAGGATAAAACAGGGTGGTTTAGTGTGTGGGAAAAATTAGGGGAGCAAATTAATTATGAATTTCAACATGATAGCGCAGAAAGAGGCCAATGGCGTGTGCAGTTAGAAATGATTTCTGAAAATATAAGGGAGGAAGAGCGTATCAAGTGGATTCAAAGAGCAAATTTGGCGGAATTTAATATTCTGTATAAAGATCTGTCATATAATTTAGCGGATAAATCATACATAGTTGATAGTCATGGCCGAGGATTTATAAGTACAATTATGAAAGCTAGAGCTGGACAACTAATTTTAAATTTTAGTCCTCAAAGAACTATTTTTACGTGCTCGCTGTGTAACTCGGGAGAAGATGAAAATGTAGAGCATTTTATAGGAAATTGCGCTGTCCTTGCAAGCGTAAGGCGTAGGTGGCTGGGTAATGTTTTGCTGTCTCGGCGAGAAGTAGTAGAATATTTAAATGGAAAAAATTGGTATAGTTTGGCAAATTACATTTGGGAGGGTAAGAAAATCAGAGATGAATTAATCACTGAGTTTAATTATTAGTTTAAAATTATTGATATCGGTGATATGTTGCAATTACGTATACGGTATGGTTTTTTTTACAGGATGGCTTGAGGATGCATTCTTTTTTTCGTTATTAAATTGTAATTATTAAGACTTTTGGGGAAGGATAGGACATGGGCGTGCTTGCTTTCTTACTCAACGATTGTAAAAGAGTTTTAATTTGTTAAAATGTTACTTTTGTTTATTTGTTAGGTTAGGATAAGAAGCAATATAGTTTGTATTATGAATTTTGTATAAAAAGTATTTGTATGTGTTATTTGGTAAATATACTTAGCCCTAAGGAATAGAATACGTAGGGCCTATTGTGTAACAAAGTAAATAATTTGTTAGACATAGATATAAATATAATTTGCTGGTAGGCAATAATAGATCAATGTTTAGTTTAGTTTTCTTTAAACAAAATATTTACTTTAATTTTAATAAAAGCTATGTTGAGTTTGCTTAAATAGGCCCTAAGATAGGAAGAGTTAACTTTATTGTATAGGTTGAGTTTAATACTTAAGTAAATATTGTAAATAAGCAAAGTGTATTGGACTTGAGATAAGAGACAATCGCTACTCTGGCAGACGACTACGGTCATGCCATAGTTTGCATTAATTGTAAGAAAATACTAATTTTTTTTTGTATTTTGTTATTGTCATTGTGTAAGGTTTAATAAATGCAATTATTATATTATTATTATTATATTATTATATATTAAAACTAAGATGATAAATAATGTTAAATGTTCAAATCAAATTATTTAGTATATTTTATAACAGCAGTTATAATAAGAGTTAAAAGAACCAGTAAGGCTCAGGTGTAGGCCTACATTTAATCAAAACCCTTACCAAAAAGTTACTCTCAGATACCATATATTATCAATAGTTAGGCCTACTATAATATGTATTATTTATTTCTAATTAGGATGTAACATAGTTTTTTCTTATTTTTAAATCCCTTAAAGCAAGTTTTTATTGGTTTGTGTGTGTTGAAACATGTGTTGGTTGAGCCTAGGCCTAACTTAAAATATTATTTTGTACTAAAAGCTTTACATCCGAATCAACTGTTTTATCTGTTATTTTAATCAATTGGTTGCTATGGCAATGAATGTAAAAACATTCAAGAAGTTGTTTTTTCAGTCTAGGCCTAACCTAAAATTATGTTGAATTTATTTTACCTGTCTTAATGGCAAAATACACACATGATTTATGTTTTTGTGCACATCTTTGAATGATATAAGTTTCATCTTTCAAAATTGTTGTTTTTTAGTTTTTCATAATGTTGCTTATTTATTGGTATTACATTGTTAGGCACTATGTGTTTAACATTCAACTTGATCCTGTGAATTTGTTCGTTGA
Source organism: Philaenus spumarius (assembly GCA_018207615.1). NCBI lineage: Eukaryota > Metazoa > Arthropoda > Insecta > Hemiptera > Aphrophoridae > Philaenus > Philaenus spumarius. The sequence goes on from JAGFPH010005599.1 coordinate 53,162, forward strand.
AAAATACTGGCCACTAATGATTTTCTCTAAGCCAGCTGATTCCTTTTGCTGCAGCAATTGTTTGTTCTTAGATGCACAATCACGTGTTTTAATAATCAGCTTGATAGGGAAACTTAAATTGATGATAAAATATGTTTTAAAAAGTTCTTTTATGACATTCTAAATGAAATTATTTCCAAAATGTAAGTAAATTGTGCAAATATAGAATGATTGATCTTTTAAATTGTGCAAATATAGAATGATTGATCTTTCATTTAAAACAAACTGCGTGTAAAACGGTTCAGTGGAAACCTTCAGTGAACTCTTCAAAGAAGTGCAAAGTTGAAATTTTACCCCATGTTAAATCTCCATAAGAAAAGTTTATTTTCCATGTTTGATCCAAT